>CALSBW010024191.1:51572-74869 GCA_943590975.1 Lindbergichthys nudifrons
TATGATGTGTGTGTTCTGGTGTGTGTGTTCTGATGTGTGTGTTCTGATGTGTGTGTGTGTGTGTGTGTGTGTGTGTGTGTGTGTGTGTGTGTGTGTGTGTGTTTCTCAGGTGAGCAATATGGAGATCACTTTGGGAAGATAAGCCTGATAAGAAAAGTCCCTGCTCTGCGAGATGGAGACTTCTGCCTGACTGAAAGGTGCATGTTTGAATGTTCTCAAGAGCTCATTATCCCATTCATTCCACAGTACCCTGTGTGTGTCCCGTGTGTGTCCTGTGTGTTCCCCGTGTGTAGTCACCAGCTGTGTGTTTCTGTGCAGCCCAGCCATCCTGCTGTATCTGGCGCAGAAGTTTCAGACCCCAGAGCACTGGTACCCAGCGGACCTCCAGCAGCGCGCTCGTATCGATGAGTATCTGTCCTGGCAGCACTGTGCCATCCGTCTGCATGGATCCAAGGTGTTCTGGCTCAAGGTAGGTTCACTGACACCCTGAGGTGGAAGAAGTACTCAGATCTTGTACTTCAGTAAAAGTAGAAGTACCAGAGTGTAGGAATACTCTGTTACAAGTAAAAGTCCTGCATTCAAAATGTTACTCAAGTAAAAGTAGAAAAGTATTAGCATCAAGTTCATATAGTTCAATTACCAAAAGTTAAAGTAGTCATTGTGCAGATTGGTCCATTTCACAATATATGATATGTTATGATTTTCTTATTGATGCATTAAAGTGTTATCAAAGCTAAAGGTGGAACACATTTGTATTATTTGATTTAAAGCTGGGTAGTTTGTGAATTTTGTCCAGGTGTACCTAAAGTCTTATTTAAGTGTTGATTATATTTCACATCATTAATCCAAATCTGCAAAGTAACTAAAGGTATAACATAAATGTAGAGGAGTAAAAGGAAAAAAACAACAATATTTACCTCTGAGTTGTAGTGGAGTAGAAATACAAACTAGCAGAAAATGGAATACTCACGAAAAGCACAAATTGTACTTAAGTACAGTTCTTGAGTAAATCTACTTTGTTCCTTCACACCTCCGCTGACCCCTCTTCTTGTTCCAAAGCTGGAGACTGAGGGTGAGGTCAGCTGGAAGCAAAGCTCTTGTCCAGAGTGAATCTGAGCCGCTGATTTAGGTTTCCTGCTGCTTTCCATTATTCTGAGTGTGCAGTTTGATATGTCCAGGTTTTTCTCACCCTTCACTGACACTGATCACAATTGGCGGTTCACACCGGAGTACTTTGGAGTACTTTTCCCACAATAGTTCATCAGAACTACGATATATTTGCGTTCACACCAAAAAGCCCCAGGAACTAAAGTAGTTCAAATTAGTTCGTCTGACCCGCTTTTCAGTCCCTGCTAGAGAGCAGGGACTGTCGTGGGAGAAAATAGTTCATACGTCTGATTGGCTGTGAGGAATGCAAACCACGCCCGTTTGACTCTGAATTTTTTTTTGTAAGCGGCCATTGTATTTGCTCGCTTCGGCCAGCGCACCCGAAGAGATTACTTTTGTGAAAGCAGTTATTATAGCCACACTAAATAAATCATCGGAGCGGTGGAGTGATGAGGATGTGTCGGCGCTTCTGGCGATTTACTCGGAGGACGCGAAGCTCCGCATTCAGAAGCTTCTACTGAATGCAGTTTCCGTGGCTCATCAAAGTTAGCAGACCTGGAAAAGTCATGTCGGGACGACTACGAAGGTAAAATAAAATACATGCACTGCACTGTTTTAATCTGCACAATACTGGTCTTAGATGTACTTTTTTGCTTAGTAGATCGAGCTAGCCATGCTAGAACTTGCTATCATAGGTCCAAGCTGGCTAACAACATCTAGCTAGCTAATAAGTGTGCAATGTTCTGTAATTTGCTTCACTAACTCATGGCATTAATCGTGTGTTTCAGGCGAGGCGTTTCTCTCTGGATTAGAAACTAGTTTTCCCCTCCGGGATAAAACGATAATATAACGTTAGCAATTAGCATGCTAGCTGGACATAATGCTACCTCTAACAATACATTGTAGTTGCTATAATTTCAAGTCATTTGCAACATTCATTCTACATGTTAATGATAAAAGCTTAAACAGTTGATTACCTGCATGCCACAAAGACTGATTATTTTTCCTTTTTTTTATTGATTGTTATAATTGTACTCAGCCATGTTATGTTAGATGTCAATCCACTTACACTGTAACTACTCTGGCCTTGAAAGAAGGTTACACATCTAACTGATGTCCACTAATCCCTATAAAACAAAGTTCAAGGATACATTAAGCACAAAACAATAAATAAGGGCACTTTGATATTTATTTTTTATTTGATATTATTTGATCCCATCTTATCTTCTACTTTACACCTGCATTTTGTACACTGTCCCTGCCTGCACCATGTCCAATGTTGAACAATGTTGTCTCGTTGTTGCGATTAAACTGATCTTGTATCTTGCTTATTTCACCTTAGGAAAGCGGGCACGCGATGACAGCTTCCTTGACACCATCATGGCGATGGACCGCCGTGCCATGGTCAGCAAGGAGAATGAGGACCTGCGTGCCAAGGAGATGCACGACGAACGGCTGCTGCATTCACACAAGGTCCAGGAATCGGACGACCAGCTGATCATGGTGATGCAGCGCCATGCTGACTCGGCGGCGCGCCAGGTGGAGGTGTCGGCGCGCCAGGTGGAGCAACAAAATACCTTTCAGGCTGGGCTTCTGGCAGTGCAAAGCGAGCTGATTAAATCCAACAGGCCTTCAATAAAAAAAAATAAAGAAAAACTTGTTGTCGTTGATAAACTGTACAATGACTTGTTGGGAGGCGTGTGGTGCAGTGGTCTGGTGCGTTAGTGTTCGGATCAGGGGAGCACAGGTTCAAACCCCACTGCAGTCAGCATGTCAGCGTGTCCCTGGGCAAGACACTTCACCCCAAATTGCCTACACCTGGGACAGTTAATTTTGTATTATTGTGATTATATATATATATATATATATATTAGGGCTGTCAAGTTAACGCGTTAATATTAATAAAAAAAATTAACGCCACTAATTATTTTAACGCGATTAACGCATGTGTATTTTTTGTCCTTGGCCGCCGTAGTTTCAGAGCGCATCGAGTGTAAAATACCATCTACAAGCTGATGCTGACAGCCCCGCTCCTGCCGCCCGCTTGTGGCAGACCACACTTCCACGCTCACTGGCAGGCCCGGACTGGCCATCAGGAGGACCGGGAGGGAGTGTGTATGTGTGGCGCGACTCGCGCGAGCGAGGCACACCTTACGTGTTGTTGTTGTTGTTGTTAGCATCTGGTGCTAGCTTGCTGCGCTAACGGATATAAGGAGCTGTTTCAATGACATTTCGCCGACAACTGCGCCAAGCACTTGACTTTATGCAGGTAGCCAGACAGTGGGACATTGTACGAAAAGTCAGCACACTCAGCACGGATAGTACGCGCAACATGATTACAGCGTCCAGGCAGCTCCCATTCGAGCATATATGCCTTGAGCTGCACATAGCTCCAACGATGCATCACAGTGTACACACACACACACACACACACACACACACACACAGTATTATTGTATGAAAGAGGTTCCAGGTTGAATTGAGGCGAATATTTGTAATGTTCAGAGGTTGTTGTGTTTAATATTCATGAGGATATTTGTCATTGTTCAAATGATAACAAACATATAAAGCATATTTGTCCACTTGTATGTTAAGAGTATTAAAAACTTGAAAGATATCCCTCTAAGGTACATTTAGAACAGATAAAAAATGTGCGATTAATCGCGATTAACTATGGACAATCATGCGATTAATCGCGATTAAATATTTTAATCGACTGACAGCCCTAATATATATATATATATATATATATATATATATATATATATATATATGCCACTGTTATTAATACTGACACTTCACTTTGCACTAAGGTGTGTCTGCTGCTGAGCCTATCTATTGTTATTATATATATATATATATATATATATATATATATATATATATATTTTGATACTACTGACACTTTATTTGATATTGAAAATGTTAACTTCTATTTACATGCATACGACACACCTGGGACAGCGTGATGCTGTTATTGATATTGTCTTGAGTGTGCAATAAAAGAGAACCTACATAGCGATTAAACGGAGCCTGTATCTTACATTTTTCATTACATTTCATGTAAATAAGCTTGCTTATTTCTCCTCTGACACTTTATCTTTACAGTGACCTGTGTAGCATCCTATACATCACATGTAAGTGATTATTCTGATACCATCATGTTTCATCGGTTATAAACTGGCGAAGCATTATTTATTGTGGCTTTCAAAAAGATAATTTCATTGTATTTCAAAATGGCGTCCAACACAAGTACTATTTATTTATAGAAAGATAAATGGTTAAGTTTGTTATTACCAGTGTTGTGAGTTCAATATTTTTTATTAATTATAGTAAGGGGACATCTTAGGAGTTAGTGTAGTGAGTTTCAGAGCAGTGTAATAATTATTTGACCTAAAACTAAAAGTTTTTATGAACATGGGGATTTGCCAACTTTTGATTTCCCCCATTTTACACGACACAAATGGAGGCCACTATGGGCCAAAACTAACACGTAGGTTTCTGTAGGGTTCATGGCAGACGGATGCAGTTGCTCTCAGGAGGATATATAATAAAGGTCTGTATTTCTGTTTTCTTAAATAACGCAGACGAAGCTCATGTCTGAGGTCGGAAGGTAAACAGACGCCTCATTTACAGCAAGTGGGCGCGGGAGGTTTTTCTTCTTCTTTTTCTCGTTTTTTTGGCGGATTGCAACTTTAAGGTGCATACCGCCACCTTCTGTACTCGCCGTGAAGTTGTTTGCGGCCTGCCAGTAAACCCAAAGCAGAAGAAGAAGAAGTGACGTCAGCGGCTCATTTGCCTAATCCTCCCCCAGGAACTCATTTTGGTGTGAACACGATCTGCTTTAGTTCATCAGAACTAAAGAGCTCTCATGAACTAAAGTTCTCATGAACTATTGTGGGAAAAGTACTTGGTGTGAACGCGCCTAATGAGCCTGTGGAAACCAGTTTCTGCTTTTCACTTGTTTACACAGTTTCAGTGTGACATCACACATGCTCTGCTTTCTTTAAGATGATTCCCTCAACATAAGAGTTTTACAAAGAACATAGAGAAACAGAATCCAGCTGTCTGATGGTGTGTTACTGTTCCCCTCGTTGTTTCTGCACACACTGAGGGAGTCACAGTAACAGGAAGACAAAATAATAACAACACATTCTTTACATGACCAGTGTTAGATTACACACACAAGTCCTTCATTTCAGAAGGTAAATAATTGAACACAGTTTAAAACAACTGCTTTCAAGGGATCACAGTTAGTATACTTCAAGATTTTCAAGCAGATTTTTACTCAGGTTCATCTTTTGCCTCGAAGCAATATGACAACATCTGCAAAATCCAATACATTCCATCGTACACATTCCTGCTGGATTCATTCGTAATGTGCTTGATTTATTTCTAAACTTTAACTTCTGAACGCTTCGACGGAAAGCCATGTTTTTTGGGAAAACATGGTTTTAAAAAAGTGTGTCTGTGATTGTTATAAACCTCTGTGCATGTATTTTGATACCCCTACAGACTTACTTGGATACTGTAACGCAAATCATAAAGAAGTAAAACAGAACATTTAATCAAAATAAAACTGCAGCGGGAGCACCAGATAGCAAATCTTAATCAAGGAAAGTATCCAAAGTCCAAGCAAGAATGATCCAATATCCAACAGTGAAATGACAACGGTTTTCCTTTATCTTGCACTTTTTGCTTTTCCAACGGCCTCCCTGTGTGTTTCCTTGGTAAAAACATGTGCCCTAAGTGGTGGGCCAATCCCACCTCCACCTGTCTCTAATATATATCTAATAACCCGGTGCCCAAAGCTGCCTCCAAAATAAAAGCACAACTTAAACTAACTTAAATAATTACACAAAATAAAGGTTAATTTACAATAAACAAAACCAGCAAGAAAAATAAATGACTTATTATTAATTATTAATTAATTATTAAATAATATAAATCAATGAACAGCTCCAACAAATAGTAATGTATTATACATATAAGACTATGAAAAATACGCAACTAGAAAGACTACGATTCTCCGAATCCCGGTCCTGCATGCTGGCTCTTACGGAATCGACTAACTCCCCTTTTGTGTGTACAGCTCTCAACATGCCCAGACTTGTAGTGATTTTCACCTCTTTTAATACTTTTCGCCTCATTCTGAAAGAAAAAAGTGAAATGTGCCAACGTAACGGCCGTCTTGGTGGGTGGTGCGAGACGGGAGATGTAGTTCATTCAGCGGTTTCACACAAAAAATGTTGTTACTTCACAGTTTTATGACACATTTTTATTTTTTTGACTTGCAAAATTATCTTTGAAATTGACAAACATCATATGTGTAATTCGTGGCACAATTCAAACGGGATCGAAAGATAATCTTTCTCTCGCCATTGACTTCAATACATACTTTTTCAGAAATAAGGTCCCATGGAGCTCCCCCGGAAAGGGAGGGACTTCGCCTCTCTATATCAAAACAACGGCCCGGGGTGCAAAACGCATCAATGAAAGCGACCCTCTACCACACAAAACAACACCTGTAAATAACCCAATTTGTTTTTTAAATTGAAAAGGATATTGCATTGTGTTTGTTACTTTCGTTGCAGTTGTGTCTTATGTCTTAAGTGTAATTTGGCTTGGCTTCCTATTTTGTATGGACATGCTTTTATTTTGAAGGCGAGTTTACGCTGTAGACAGGAAGTTGTTGTTTCTGTGGAAACAAGAAAAGGTTCACAGCGGCGGGACTTGTCACAAAGTCCGCGATAATAAAACCCACCCATTTAGAGGGAAGATATGATTGGTCAATTGTACTGTCATTTGACATTACTCTTTCGTTGAGTTACTATAGCGGGCCCTCTGTGAATTTACAGCAGGACCACCAATCAGCTCCTGTCTTCACAGTAACTCGCAGAGACGAGCTTCTTTCATTTAACCCTTCACATTCCAACAGAAACTGAATAGGCAGATTCGAAGGATTTATTTATTTGGAAATGTTATTTTAAATACAATTAAATCAAGTTATTTGGTAAAATTAATGAAAAATATAACTAAAAAATAAATAAATAATGTTTTTAAATATTATTTTGTAGAATATCTTAGGCCCTCAGAGAGGGCCTAGAGCAGTGGTTCTCAACTGGTGGGTCGCGACCCAAAAGTGGGTCACGGACCCGTTTCGAGTGGGTCGCAGATGTGTGAGTGAAGAAAGAAAAGTTGAAAAAAAAAAAAAGATTTCCTTTTTTTTTTTTTGGGAAAAAAGTCAAACTTTTATTTTGAAGGCCCGATTTTCTAACGCTATGCATGCATTACGCATAGAGACCATAAACGGTTTTGAAAACTTCTGTCCATCTTCTCAATAAAACATCTTTGCTGATCTTTTTTCGAGTCTTCTGGCCAATCAGAATCAAGATTGTTGCCGGAAGTCCCCACGGAGAATAACTTTGCGGTAGAACTATTCTACTTATTCTATTTACACATCCATGGGTACAACTTCAGATACAAATGAACACATAATGAAATATGACCCCCGGTTTGATGATTGACATGTCAGAGGTCACAGAACAATGGGAGCTATCTACCCTTACCCACAATTTAAAGTAATTCACAGACTATCTCCTCTTTACTCTTCTCTCTGTGAGGAGCAGCAAGTTCAGATGTCAGAACTAAGTGAAAAACAAACAATGGCATCAAATATTATTAATATGTCGGGTAGCAATAGATTTATTTATTTTCTTGTCATGACACCCATGTGACCTCATCAGAGATTTTTGCGCTCCTGAAACAGAACATTAAGTGTAAAATCCTTTTAGTGGTCTAAATAGATACAATGTGTGTTACAAATGACTGGAAAATGCATACTTGCATGTCACAAAGGAAGTAGTATGTAATGTGTCAGCAGTTTCCCTCATGCTGTCTCAGGAAGTCACATGGTTAAATGCTGTACAACAGGGGTGTCAAACATACAGTACGGCCCACGGGATGACTGCCAAATGTAGACATTCACTGCAATTTGTATGTTTACATTTTATACATTAACAAGGCAGGGGATAACTTAACGTACTTGGTTTGTAGTTCCCACTTTAGTTTGTATGGTGGAGGTCAGGATTACTACACAGATGTGGAAATGAATGTTAAGTAATTTCTACATCTTGACAAGATGTTTTGATCATAAAGTCAAATACTATATTGTGCAGTTCCAGATACCGGTGACTAAATGTTTTGTAGATCCACTGTAATCATAAGTTGTAATGCATATGTGTAAATGATAAACTGAGGAATAAAAAGGTTGAAATTGCACTTATTTTTCTTAAGAAATGTCAGGTTGTTCATATATTGTTTTGTAAAAAGATAATTCATTAAATGTGAACATTTTCAGAATGTACTTTTTTGCACTTAAACAAAGGGAACAATCTGGAGTTGTCGTTATTTATAGGTTATTATGGTATGATGGTTTACTTTCCGGCCCCCTTGAGATCAAACTTGGCTGTTTGTGGCCCCTAAAATGAGTCTGACACCCCTGCTGTATACTCACAGTTTCATGGTCGAGAAACATTCACACGATCTGCTCAGTCATTTCATCTGCTTCGTCTTCTCCTGAAAAGTACAAAAAAAGACCATGACAAACTCATTGACCGAGTTGAGTAATGTCTTACTTCATCTGTACTTCCTGTTGTAGCTTATGATTCCCGAGGTTCTGCACGTGGAGGTCCCGAAGGAGAAGATGGAGGCAGCCGTGGAGGAGCTGAGCGGCTCGCTGAAGCTGCTGGATGAGAAGTTCCTGCAGGACAGACCCTTCATCGCGGGGGGTCACATCTCACTCGCCGACCTGGTCGCCATTGTGGAGGTCATGCAGGTGAGGAAGGGTTTTTTATGGGAGTCAAAAAGGTCCGTATCCATAAAGACAGAGCCATCCAAGAGTTTTTTACCTCTCCCGTTTACATTACTGCTAACCTGTTTCTCAAGAATAGCACAATGTTTTTATGTTTTTTTATTTCTACTTTCTATTTTTTTTTTCTAGATTTGAGAAAGCAGTGGAAGAGTTTTAAGGTTACCTAGGGAATTTTCAGTTCCAATATCAACTCTCAATACATGTGAAATATTTTAAGCCTCGAGTCTAGGCGATGCTGCACTGACATAAGGATCATTTTTGTCATTGTTCCAAAAGGTGTGTGCAACTGAATGCAGTTATTGTTCCGTTCTGCTTCAGAAAAAAACCCAAAAGTCAGAAAACTATTTATTTGTGCGGAGTTTGAAGGAGCAGCTCATGAGTGTGAGTGCCTGAGGAGGGAAGCTGTGTGTGTGCATGACCGTCCTTGTTGTTCCCCTGAGCCTTACACTGTCACTGTGAGAGAGAAGCCTGTGAACGGCCTTTACGAGCTGTGGTGGATAGTAATCAAGTACATTTTCTCAAGTTCAGTACTTAAGTACAATTTTGATGTACTTGTAGTTAACCTGAGTATCTCAGTGTATGCTACTTTATACAGTACTTCTATATTGTACTCCAGATCATTATTTAACAGTTTTTACTTACTAGTTACTTTTTAGATTTAGGTTATAAGCTGACACATTCATTATTAAAATAACTATTATATAATTATAAGTTAAGATATTCAGCAGCAGTATATCAAATAATTACCAGCACACTAACATCAATAATCATAATCCGGAAATGTTCTGAAATGGGCCATTACGCATAAGGAGTACTTTTAATTTTGGTACTTGAAGTGTATTTTATTATTGATACCTTTGTGCTTTTACTTAATTAAGATTTTGAATGCAGGACCTTTACTTGTTCCACCTCTGTGTAAAAATTCACAGTAAGTGAGCCGGGCATTGAAGCACATTTTCATAGTGGTGGAACGTTGGTGCTACAACTTCCGTGCCAGTCTCTAATGTCATTAAGCCCACAAAAAATACTTTATCCCACTGACAAGTAGAATTTAATAGCCCTTCTTTAAATCATTAGGACCTAACAGTTGTAAAATGCTGTAAAAGCAGAATCTAGAGTTATTTTTCCTCTCTATTATTGACTTGAGCCCAGACCGGACCTGACAAAGCGAATGGAGGCGAGGCTAAAGGAAAACCTAAGGGTGTACACTCTGAGGGTCCACAGCCATTTTGGACTTCATGCCCCACTGAGCAACTTTCATAGGAATGACGGAGCCTTGCCTCCAACTCTGAATCCAGTTCTCTTCACACACCCATGGCTCTTAATATGCTCCTTATAGCTAATATTTATTATTATACATTTTTACACGTGCTGATAACAGATAGCTTTTGTGAAGTTACGTGCTTCAGGCAAAACGTCCTCCTTTTAATCAGCTGATGTTGAAGACCTGGAATGAAAGGAGTTCTTGTATTGCGGGGCAATGCTAATTATCTCAAGTATTATGTTATACTATAAGAGGGAAAGATGTCATATTTCCCCCTAACACAACCCTGTTGAATGATAACTATACACAACTACTCAGACAAGAAACTAAGGTTAGATTAAGGACTTTTTGGTTCCTTTTTCTTTTACAACATATTCTTGATTTTTAACATCTTCTAAGATGAGGACTGGTAATGGTAATGAATGTGTATTGGTGACTCGAGTGTACATTTCCAAACCATTAGCCTCAAGTAAAGAAACCAATGGCTGCCTGAAGGGTCGAACACAGTTGAAATACAGTATCTAAAACACTACATCACATTTAATAATTGTTAGGCAATTCAGGCAACAAGATCTGCTCTGCAGTAAACGGGCAGGCATTAACGGTTGAAACAGGTTTGTAGGTGTTCCACACTAACAGGCCTCCTCTGTGCTCCTCTCCCTCAGCCTGTGGCCGCCGGCCTGGATGTGTTTGGAGGGAGACCCAAGCTGAACGCCTGGCGGGACAGAGTGCAGGCCGCCATTGGAAAGGAGCTGTTCGATGAAGTCCACCAGAACATCCTGGGATCCCAAGAGAGAGTGAAAGTGATGGACGGCAGCAAGTTGGAGTTCTCCAAGGCCAAGATCCTCAATTTTTTCATGTGAAGAGGACAACACTGCTTCAGTTACTAATAGACTCCATACACACTAGATACACAGTAGCAATTCACAATGCATGCATAAAGAATCTTGTGTTAAGCCTTGGTAAAAACATGTGGCAAATGTGTCATTTGTGCTTTCTGGCTGTATAAATAAAGCTGGATTTGAATTATAAGACTGATACCTATTATTTTAAAGTAAAAGAACGTCAGTGTTTGTCGGTATGGAAGCATGTGATGTGCATCACTGGGCTATGAAGGCAGTCACACCGTTCTGGTGATTATCTGTTCACACTGTGACAATGTGTTTCACTGTGTGCAGTGATGTGGATAATGCAGCGTAAAGGTTTCAGGGCACTCTTTAAGTAAAGTTCAGAAAGTAGCACTCATTGTATTTGAAGTCAGCTGCATAGGCATAGTCAGAGGTTCATTTAATGTCAGAGGTTCATTTAATGTCATCCTATTCACAATTTTATCTCAGCTTGTACTTATAAAGCCATTGTAGAA
The DNA here is from genome assembly GCA_943590975.1 of Lindbergichthys nudifrons. Classification (NCBI taxonomy): domain Eukaryota; kingdom Metazoa; phylum Chordata; class Actinopteri; order Perciformes; family Nototheniidae; genus Lindbergichthys; species Lindbergichthys nudifrons. The sequence goes on from CALSBW010024191.1 coordinate 63,180, forward strand.
TGTGCAATGTGCTTCAAATCCACAGACTGTTTCTTCAAATACCTCAAAGAACTATACTCTCCTCACAAACCTCCACACGCAACCTCCGTTCTACAACCAACCATCTGCTTCGCCCCCCCAGGACCAAACTGCGCCCCATGGGGGATTGGGCTTTCTGTGCAGCTGCTCCTCACCTGTGGAATTCCCTCCCAGACCACCTGAGGACTCCACAGACCACCGATGCCTTTAAGAAAGGCCTAAAAACCTTTCTTTTAAAAAAAGCCTTTGATTAAACTTGTGGTTTTTTTATTCTATTATGCCCCTTGTAGCTTTACAAATATAATTCATTATTATTATTATTATCCATACATTTGCATATATAGACGTATATACTCACATTATGTATTTGTTTTTTTCATGAGAACACCGGTTGGCATCTATTCTGCTGATCTATTTTTTTATGCATTTCCAATCCAATAAATCAGTGGTTTTGTGAGGATCCATGGTAACGCTACCTTGTTTTCCCTCTGTTTGTTAGTTGTGTGTGTGTGTGTGTGTGTGTGTGCGCGTTTCAGAAGCGGAGCGTCTTGCGTGCCGGCTCGCAGTTTTTGTTGATTTGGGCATATTTCCTGGTCAGGCTACTTTGTACAGACAAAGTTCATAATAATTGTAATAGTCCAGTTATAAACGACATGAATCAAAGATGTGTTGCTGTATTTTAGTGGTAAAAAAATGCATTCATCATCATCATTATTCTATATATATAATTTACACAGTGCCTGTAAACCGGAGGAGAACGCTGGCATTTCTCCTCCTACTTGAAAGACTACGGAGGGATAGGGTCTGCACAATTAGTTTATTTTGGGGATGGACTGGATGCTCTGACCGGTCCACTTCCTGCCCGGTGCCTCTGCAACGCCTCACGTCTCGCGTCATAAATAGACCAGCCGCCTATTTTTAGCGGAGCCCAGCGCCGAGACGCTTCTGGGACGCTTCTGGGACGCTTCTGAGACGCTTCTGGGACGCTTCTGAGCCGTAACGCGGCGCGTCTGGTGGAATAGCACCCATTAGGCTCGTTTGAGATGAGCAAGAGTGACGCAGACCTGCACAATTGCGACCGCCGTCTTGCTAGTGCGTTGCACGATGGTTAGTAATTTTGTCCGACTTGCTCTGGAGGCTCGACTGCATGAGACGGGGGGAAAAGGCAAGATGGTGGAGTGAGAAGTAACAACGTTGCAGGCTCATAGAAAAAGTTTAGATTTTAGTCCTTGAATGTAAAACTGACAGGCAATAGCTTATTCATGATACACTTTAAGTTATTATAGAAGCTTAAATAGTCACATTTTACTTTAATTCTCCAGTTACCAACACTTTTGACATAAAGTGCCTGCTCGCATGACCGACCACGATTACAACTTAAAAGCTCTCCGTGAGGCGTGTGACGAGTCGGATATTGAGGACATCGACATAGATGCGGACAACTCTAAGGGACTACAAATAAATTGGGATCACACACCAACTAAAGGACCAAATCCAAAGAAATCGAAGGTTCATGGTGAAACACAAATGGCAGAGGATAGCAGCAGAGTAGTGATATTCATACCCCTTTCGTCAAAATAGTGACAGGTGGTGTGACAGGTGACACTTGCTACTACTTATTGTCTAACCCCCAATAAACCTTTGATGTGAGGTGTGATGACCGATGTCATACAGGTGTCATATGTTTATGAGGTGTTGTTTTATGGTGTAATAAACTTTTGATGTCCGTCCTTTGATGAGTGTCTGATGACCTATTGATCTTTTATTGTTTAATTACTTTATTAACTATAAGAAAGTGTCGTTGAAGAGGGTAATAATAATTTAAAGATCTTAATGACCCATTGATCTTTTATTGTTTAATTACTTTATTAACTAAGGAAGCCCCTTTGAAGTTGTGTTTCCCTGGATGATGGAAATAGTCTAAGTGCCATGTTAGGGGGACATCACGGAGCTCAGGAGTCCACCCTTTGAGGCTTGAAGAGCGGACAAAGAGAGATGTATTTACTGGTGTGTTTCCCTGGATGATGTAAATAGTTCAAGTGCCATGTTAGGGGGACATCACAGAGCTCATGAGTCCGCACTTTGAGGCTTTGTTAACATTAATGCTTTTTGCTTTGTTTGTGTTACTAAGATACTTTTAGATACACTTTGAAGTGTGCAACACTTTACAACTGGTAAAATATTAAGTACTTTGTAAGGAATTGGGTTTCTCTAAAAGGCAAGTTTTGTGATTTTAACACTTTTTTTTACTGACACGCAGATTTGTGTGTAATTCTCTCACAAAGGAACTGTAAGATACACTTTTATGTACGCAAAACCTTAAAAACTAGAAAATAAAATACTTTGTTTGAATAGATTTTCTTTAAAGGCACTTTGATTTTAACGCTATTTCAGTGGAACAATCCAGTTTTGTTAACATCAATGCTTTTTTCTCTTTTCTTGTGTTACTAAGATACTTTTAGATATACTTTGATGTATGCAACACTTAACAACTGCTAGAATATGAAGTACTTTTTAAGGAATTGGGTTTCTTTAATGGCCGTTTTATTTATTTTAAAGGTCCCATGTCATGGCCATTTCTACTGATCATAATTCCATTGTTGAGGTATACTAAAATAGATTTATACTGTGCAATTTTCCAAACTCACATTGGTTTCTCATACAGCATCTCTGTATAGTATGTGTATTCACTTTCTGTCCTAAACAGCTTGTTGGAGCTCCTGCCCCGCCCTCCCTATGAGCCCAGTGTGCTCCGATTGGTCAGCTCGGCCACTCTGTTCTGATTAGTCAACCACCAGAGAGGCTCCGCCCATGTCTAACAGTGCTTTTTTTGGCTCTGAGCGGAACATCAGTTTTACAATGGCGTCGATACAGCTGTATATGTTATACGCTAACTAACCGAACTGTAGCTACAACTGTTGTTATTTAGGTGCACTTGTGGAAACTGGGCCATGATGCCTACCTAAGAAATTAGAAAGGTAGCTTAGCTGACAGTTACAACATTATGTAGCCAGCTAGCTGAAAACACCAACAGTAGCACACAACATTATATGCCAAGATATACACCATACATTCCCCACACCCTGCAGAACCTTTGAGGCGTAGAACGGAAGAAGAGTAAGTTATTTTTACCTGTAATAAACTACTACTGTGTTTGATGAAAAATCAAATCATGGTTTGCTATATATGAATGATATGTTATAGGAGCAAATAATTCAGGGAAGAACGGCTACTAAGTATTTCCATCAAACTTAATTTCTTAGAAATGTACAAAATGAACATGTGTAAATATACATATATACACTGTATATCATCCATTCCTCCCCTTATAGGCGTTTTCGGCATCTTGCCTAACATGGCACTTGGACTATTTACATCATCCAGGGAAACACACCAGTAAATACACCTCTCTTTGTCCGCTCTTCAAGCCTCAAAGGGTGGACTCCTGAGCTCCGTGATGTCCCCCCTAACATGGCACTTGTCATCATCCAGCAACAGAGGAGGGATCCCTCTCCCAGGACGGACAGACGTGCAATAGATGCCGTGTGTAAATCGAAGAGATAATACGTTTTACAGCGTAGGTAGACCGAATGTTAGGAAATGCATGTGTCTATAATAAGAAGATGAATCCACGAAGATGTCAACAACAATCCTGTGGGAGCCTTCAGGGAAGCAGCATGACGAGAGCCAGGCAGGACCGCAGAGACAGGCCCAGCCACGACCCGAAGTCCACGACTTAATCCAGAACTCAGGATAGAGGATCCAGGGCACAGGACCACAGCAAGAGGATCAGCCTCGACTCCGGATCCCGGCGTCGATATAGACACAAAAGAAGAAAAATTTGGCTGGGTTAATCGGAACATGAGAATACATAGACACAGACAGACAGAAGGAAGAACAAGCACTCCCTTAGGATAGGTTAGGGGAAAAGGGTTGCAAGTAAGAAACAGAGGTGGAGAGGCACACGCAGGGAACAAGGTCCCCACTGGAGCCTTAGTTGGAAATTGGTGAGAGAAAGGGAGGTACGCTGTGTCTACGAATCGTAACACTCCCCGGCCTGCCTAAGCCACTCTGCAAACATGTTTGCCTCTAATAAAACCTCGAGAGGTTAGAGAGGGAAAAGGTTTTGGATAAAGAGAGGATAGAAAGAATCGATTACAGGAGTAGAGAGTATGAGAAGTAGAGAGAGACAAGGTTTAGAAGAATGAGTAGTAGTAAAAACCTTATTTTTCAATATACGATCCAAATTTTTAGGATTTAAGTGAAAGAGCAAGGACCCAAATATAGGTGAAGATGCACAGCGTATCTACATCAATGCAGTCTTATTAGATGATTATATCAGCTATAAGCTTTATCAAAAAGGAAGGTCATAAGTGTACCAATAAAACGGATAGGCTATAACCCGCCCGAACACAAACCGGAAGCCGAATTCCACAAAAGTGGAGCTTGATAAGAGAAGGCTAGAAGGCCAGAGAGAAGAAATTAGTTTTAAGTGTCGATTTAAAAAACCCTAGGGTCTGGGCCGACCTCACATGGAGGGGCAAAGTAAGAGCCTGGGGCCCGCTGCTTCGAAGGCTCGGTGCCCTCGGGTTTTAAGTCTGGTCTTAGGCACTATCAACAGCAGCTGGTCAGCCGACCTTAAGGCTCTGGCTGGGGTGTAGCGCTGGAGGAGTTCAGCTATATAGGCTGGAGCCAGCCCATTTAGGGCTTTGAAAACAAATAAAAGGAGTTTAAAATCGATTCTGAACCGAACTGGAAGCCAGTGCAATGAGGCCAGAATTGGGGTGATGTGGTCACGCTTTTTGTGGCCAGTGAGTAGACGTGCAGCTGCGTTCTGCACTAGCTGCAGGCATCTAATTGACGCCTGGTCCATACCCACGTACAGAGCGTTGCAGTAATCCAACCTTGTGGTTACAAAGGCGTTAATAACCCTTTCTAGGTCTTTAAAAGATAAAAACGACTTGGTCTTAGCCAACAGTCGTATTTAAAAAAAGCAGGTCTTGACTACGGTGCTGACCTGCTTATCAAATTTAAAAGCGCTATTGAAGGTCACTCCAAGGTTCATGACAGAGGAGAGGATGTTTTTGTTGAGGGAGCCCAGAATATCAACCGGGGAGGCTGGAGGTTGGGGTCCAAAAAGGATGACCTCGGTCTTGCTCTCATTGAGGGTGAGGAAGTTTTGCCTCAGCCAGGATTTAATCTCTGTTAAGCAGTCCATCAGCTGCTGTAGTGAGTTGGCATTTTGATTGAGAGGCAGATAAATCTGTACATCATCAGCATAACAATGGAAGGGGATATTATGTTTTGTGAGAATTGAACCTAGGGGCAGTATGTACAGTAGAAAAAGGATGGGGCCCAGAATCGAGCCTTGGGGAACCCCACAGGTAAGAGGGGCTTTGGCAGAGGAGAAGGCACCTAGCTGCACTGAGAAGCTACGGTCTGTCAGGTAGGACCTAAACCATGCAAGGGCAGAGCCTGTAATGCCTGCGGACAATTCAAGCCGTGACAACAGGATGCTATGGTCCACAGTGTCAAAGGCGGCAGTCAAGTCTAACAGCACCAAGACAGCTGGGCTACCTGAGTCGGCGGCTTGGAGCAGATCATTAAAAACTCTTAAAAGGGCTGTTTCAGTGCTGTGCATGGGTTTAAAGCCAGACTGAAACTTTTCGTGGATTCCCTGCGTGGTTAAGAACGACTGCAGCTGGGCGTAGACTACTCGCTCCAGGGCTTTAGATAAAAAAGGTAGCAGTGAGATGGGCCTAACATTTGCGAGAATGGAGGGATCAAGATTTTTCTTTTTACGTAGTGGCTGCACCACGGCATGTTTGAAGGCAGCTTGGACACATCCTGAGCTAAGAGAGGTGTTTATAAGTAATAAAACACTTGCTCCAACTGATTCAAAAACATCTCTAAGAAAGCGAGAGGGAATGCTGTCTGAGGTGCAGTTTGTCGGCCGCAGGTGCTTGACTACATCCGAGAGAGAAGAGAGGGATACAGGCTCAAAGTGGTCGAGGACAGCAGGGCACAGAAAAGAAGCAGGATCTGGGGTAGCACTAGTATGGGCTAGCCTAAGAGCAGATACTTTTTCAATAAAAAATGTAAGAAACTTATCACAGAGAGTAGTCGATGGCACAATTGCAGAAGCATCACAAGGATTAATGATCGAGTTCAGGACATTAAAAAGAACTTGAGGTTTATGGCTGTTTTTGGAGATTAACAGAGAAATATGCTCTGTTTTGGCTGCTTTGACTGCCGTCTGGTAGTCGGGGAGGCAAGCACAAAAGATTTCTAAGGAGACATGGAGTCTATCTTTTTTCCATTTTCTCTCTGCACGCCTGCAAGCGCGTCTAAGAACGCGAGTACAGTCATTAAGCCACGGCTCTGAAAGAGCTTTGGTGCGTCTAAGCGTAAAAGGAGCAACAGAATCCAGTATTATTGTGCATGTCGAGTCAAACATGGAGATAAGCTCATCAGCACTAAAAGCACAGTTCACCTCTAATTTACAGATCGGAGAAGTATTAAAAGCATCTGAAAACTGTGAGGCAGTCAAGGGGTTAATTGAACGCAGACGACGCGCAGGGGCACGTGATTCGACTCCGGAAGGGATCGAGGTAAACAGAACCGTTAAATGGTCTGAGATACGCGTTGCTGCACAGATTTCATCCACAGAGATAGACAGTCCAAACGATAATACTAAATCTAAGGTGTGACCTTTATCATGTGTTGGACCAGCCACAGACTGAATGAGACCGAAAGAGTCGAGGAGATTTAAAAAGTCCCTAACCAGAGGTTTGGACTCGCAGCACACATGGACATTAAAATCTCCGCAAATCAAAACACGATCATATTTCACCATGATCCCGGACAGAAAGTCAGAAAAGTCAGTAATGAAATCCTTATTGCACTTGTTAGAAATTAAAATCAACGTTTAATAGCATAATTTAGTCTAAAACATATCGTCAGTTTAAAAGCTGTTTTATTGTGAAAAAACCCGGAAGTTCTCAGGAAATCTCAATGCCAAGCTTTTATTCTGAAAATCCTTCATATCCGGATAGTAGTTAGCAGTTAGCATGTGGCTAATAATAATACGTTTTCTGAATGTAAAGTGAAAATGACATGGAGTGTTGCACACCAAAACCTACAGACTTTAACACTACATCTATAGACGTCGAGATATTATTAGTGCTGAATATTAAATGAAGGTACAGTTGATCGTAAAGTGTTTTCACATACGTGAGTAGCTATGACGTCAGAGGGAGTTACCGTAAATGAGAACTGTGCCGTAAAAGTGTTTCTAGGATTTCTAAACTAACTATTACAGCTGTTTATAAAGTATTAAATAAAAAGTCATGAAAGAGATAAGGAGGAGAAAAGGCTTAAGGAAGTAAGCAAGGAATACAAAATGTCGAAATCCTGTTTCACGCGATGTCGAACATTGAAGACCGAGGGGGGCGGTCCCCATATCTGCACAGCGGGAGAGAACAAGAAAAGTATAAAGGAGATCGGAAAGGACAACACGCCCTCTTAACTTCGCTGCAGCCTCCCGAGGGACAACACCGGCTTTTGTCTCTTCCTTACCTTATGCTTGTTCTTTAACCACGTTACTTAATTATAGTACCAATTTGAACCTTTTCAGAGACTCCATTCGTCTCATTATTTTAAGTTTCTTTCCTGGGAGCGAGAAGATAACGATTAATCAATAGTTGGCGACTCCCGATGTGATAGCAATCCAGGAGAGGAACCGGCTAGTTTCAACGGAGATTCTGCTGACCACATGACACACAAGGGCCCAGATACAAATGGTGAGAAGAAGCCAGTTATATCAAATTCTTCAATAGCTTATTTAGAACCATTTTAGATTTGTGTGTTTTGTGGCGAGCAGGACATCCTGAGAACAGCTGTTAATTTAATGTTAAATATCTCAATTTAAACCACACCACGTGGCGTTGTTTTAGACCAAGCAAGGGTAAGTCTCTATTCTTTTTTCTTTGTTCATTAATTAACTGCATGATTTTATTGTGTGTGTTTTCCAAGCCGGATATATATTAATGTGCTTTTGAGCCGGTATTTATATATTATATTGTGTTTGACGAGTAAATAGATGGACTCTTCTTGTTTGTATATTCTCAAGTAAAAGATGGAATCTTCTTGAAAGAGTTATAGATGGAATCTTCTCGTTTTTAGTAGCAAGTTAAAGATGGACTCTTCTTGTTAAAGAGTTATAGATGGAATCTTCTCGTTTTTAGTAGCAAGTTAAGGATGGACTCTTCTTGTTAAAGAGTTAATAGATGGAATCTTCTCGTTTTTTAGTCTCAAGAACAGATGGAATCATCTTGTTTCATTGTCCCAAATAAGTGAGATGGTCTCTTGTTTAATTGGTGATAAAAGTCTGTGGAAGTCTGAAGTATACTCTTTAATCATTGCGTGTGCATTACGCAAAGAAATGCGGCACTCGTGCGTTAGATAGACGATATTCTTCTAATAGTGTTTGACTGGCTTCCCATTTGGTCGCACAATAGCGTGAGAGTTGCTCGGACGACCATAGACTAATAGTTTTGATGGTCTCTAACTATTTGTATTGTTAACTTGTTTAAATTGTTCAGCATATTGAGTGTTTTGCTGTTATACTGCTCTGAAGTTTGGCCTGGAATGTGGTTTCTTTGTTGAGATCAACACCTCAGGATTTCAACTCATCAGAGACAGCCATTCTTCTTGCAAAAAACTCTTTGTTCTGCAGGTCAGCATTTGAAATCAGTTGCCATCTTGTTTTGACCTCATGTTGACAAACAAACACATGGCAGTCGCCATTCTGTGAAATGCAAATTCAGAGGACCAGTTGTTTTTTGAAATCCATTCAGTTTCACTCACATGAGGCTAATTCAATATTCATGACCTCCATAGTGTGTAGAACAAATCATTCTTCTTGAGTCACAGTTGGAATTAGATATTCCATTTTGCTGAATCAGGTTATCTATACCGTTGGAGTTTGGTCTTTGAAGAAAAGGATTATTGTATTTTCTAAAGCTCAAATCTGATTTTTGAAATATTTCTGCTTGCAAATGTGTTTTGGCTTGTTATGCTTTACTGTTTAATCATACACTGAATTTCCTTCCCATTTCAAAGATAGTTATTAAGAAAAATAAGCTTCTTCTCGTTAAATAGAAATCAGTTTTAGAATATCTGCCGCTGGTGGAAGAAGCTGAAAAATTACAACAGCGCACTCTGCTGGTTGTACAGAATTGTTGCACAAGACAGGAGTAAAAAACGTATAAATACAACACACATAAATTACAATTATATGCTAAAGTTTAATTTCAAGTGTTATAGATGAACACATACTTCATCACACATAGATAGAATCACAGGTGGTTCCTGATATTAAGATAAGACACCTTACATAATAGTCTTTCAACCTAGACTTTAGAATATCCAAATACCATATACTTGAAGTAAACACAGTTTATGACATTAGCATAATTTCATGCACTTTAGTATATACTATACACAGTAAAGTTAGATTTTCACAAGATTTCTATTTTCATATTTCAAAGCCAAGACCATACACTGTACAATTTTTATTTTTTAAATTTCTGATTTTTAACATTTGCATAATTTGTATTTACTTTATTAATCTTTATATATATATATATATAAAAAATTTTTTATAATAATAAAAAAAAAATGACATAGGATGTTTTCTATCAGGAACAAAGGTACTATTCAGTAGATTAGTAATTCATCTTTGATACATTTAATAACTATATCCAACTACTTAAGAAATATGTCACCAAAAGACACCAAGTTAAGAGCACCCGCAGTGCCAGGCTCAACTGCAGATATTAAGGAGAGAGTACACGTCAGATCAGATGCTACAACACATCCGAATGATAGACAGAAAGTAGGGAATCAAATACAGGAATTGTTGAAACAATGGCAAACACGACGATTGATTCCAGCAGATGATCAACCTGGACCAACGAAAGCCCATAGAAAAGGTGTAAGTGCATATGAGAATGAGAGATACTTACACCAGCAAGAAGCATGGATCAACACCAGACACCCCTTTGGACCAGGTATGGACCTGAAAAAAGCACTATGAACAAAGCTGAAAAAAGAAAAACGACAGTCACAAGTCTGCTACTCCATCTGAAATATGCCAGCCAGGGATTGACAAACAGCATACATGTGTTAGAAGCGGCAGATCTGCCAGTGAAGGAAGACACAGCAGGAATAACAGAAGAGGCTCCAGTTATCCAAACTCAAGAGCAGAATCCAAGTCTAACCGAAGTGTCTCTTTCCAACATATCAGAGAACAACTCTTTTCACCAAGCCCCTATAGGAGAAGTATTGGAGTTGGATGGACTCCCCACAGCTACACGTGTCAAAGACTTGGAATATGAAGTAAGGATGCTATCTGGTGAAGTTAACCAGCTGAAGGAGGAACTCAAAAGAAGAGAGGAAGACAGATCTCAAGACGCTACAACAGTAGCTATAGCTGGAAGACTCAAGAACTGCACAATCCACATGTTACCGGTGATAGCAGCTGGAGAAGGAGGATTTCAATACCAACCATGGACTAACAGGGACATGGAAGCATTAGTGTCCAAGCTACCTCCACTCACCAAAGGAGGGTGAATGATCTGGAGAAGTACACTGTCCAAGACGACCTGTGCTTGGGAGACATGAGGGCACTGCTAAGACGGATAGAAGGAAGACTAGAGGCAAGAGCAGTAGATTTCGAGGCCCAATGCGCCAACTCTCCAGATGACATTTCATTCAACAAAATCAGGTCGAGCTATTGGGCTGCTATTCGTCACATCGACCCGACAACATGCAGTTTACATGCCCTCACCAGCCTGAAAAAAGGAACGGAGGAAGACATGCATGCCTTCTTGAAGAGATGTGAAGGAGTGTGGGAGGACTGCACTGGAGAACGACATGACGCTTCTCCGGCTGTCGTGATGTTGTGGAAGAATGCGGTCATTAAAGCCCTTCCCCGATCTGTGCAGGCATACCTGGAAGACAAGGTGGGATTAGACATTAAACCCATTGAAGAATGGAAACAACATCTCATTCACCACGATATGAAATACCAGACAATAAAGAGAGAACATGATGAAGAAATGAAAGCACTACAACTAAGACTTTTGAGAATACAGGTAGCTGAGGAAGATACCAAAGCTAATAACAAGAAAGCGGCAAGGCAGATGGCGGCTGAGATAGAGATTCACATACAGAATCAACGAAGGGGCAGAGGAGGAGGACGTTTTCAATCAACAGCAAGAGGTTCCCAAAGTGGTGGATGCTTTATATGTGGTCAGCTGACACATTGGTCCAGAGAGTATCCGCAGAACCCGCCACAATATCAGCAACAAGCACCAAACAACGGCCCTCCACAGTTACCCCAGGGGAGGTTTCCATGACTACAACAGAGGCAGGGGGTCTCAGGGATGTCAAAGAGGAATAGTATTTCCAAACATGAATGTGTTGAATGTTATTTAACAATAGTGAGTAGCATATTGCGTTTAAATATAAATCATCCACAGATTAGTAGAAGAAGATTAAAACATAGTAGAACATTTAGCAGACTATTTTTGTAATTATGAGAAGGAAAGAGATTACGAGTGATGTTGTTCCCCCACACAGAAAACTATTGTGTTCACACAGCTAGT
>CALSBW010024194.1:9509-25466 GCA_943590975.1 Lindbergichthys nudifrons
CAAAGCTCCAGCTCTCCTCGTGTCTCTCTGAGTCCTGACTCCATCAAAGCTCCAGCTCTCCTCGTGTCTCTCTGAGTCCTGACTCCATCAAAGCTCCAGCTCTCCTCGTGTCTCTCTGAGTCCTGACTCCATCAAAGCTCCAGCTCTCCTCGTGTCTCTCTGAGTCCTGACTCTCCATTGCTTCAGAAGTTTCCCCCACAGTATCCTATTTTGGTTTTTAAGGTTTATCAGTTTAGGTAATTACCTTATGTGATGGAAACTTCTGAAGCAATGGAGACTCCGAGAGACACGAGGAGAGCTGGAGCTTTGATGGCAAACACTGACGGTTTATTATGGAGTTATGGCCGGAGAATTCACAAGACATGTGCTGCAGCCACGAGGTGACACAGCGGTTGCCAAACCAATTCTGAATAACTCTTCTGTAGCTCGATGTTTTAACTAGTTCGGAGTGTAATAATCAACATTCCTCATCAGCGAGACTAAACAAATATGGACCCTGAATCTAACTAGAGGTCTCGTCCATAGGAAAGAATGTGCGCCAGGGAACCTACGTCCCTGAACAGTGAACTACCTCATGGCGGCTTGTGCTCTGTCATAGACTGGCAACAACAATGCACTCAAGCTGCTCCTCCTTAAGAGAGATAGCAGCAATACCCAAGGCCGTAGACCTATGCCGTGGGAAAGAGAAAGTGAACGGAGACAACGATGAACTGGGTCAAAGGTTGAATACCTAAGCAAATTATTCACTAATACCTTAGATTGTTTTTAATAGAAGAACTAGACTTTGGTTGATTGTGTCAGTTGTTTCTAATTTGGAGAATGATTGAGAATATAATGTGTAATATATATACTATAACTATTACTTTCAATGTTCCCATGATGGTTTTAAAGTAAAAGTAGTACATTAATAATTATATCTCCTGTCTCCCTCCCCAGGTGCCTCACCTGTGGTGGAGGAGATGTTCACGTCGATGCTGATCTCGGGCGTCCCTCCGTTCCTCAGCGCCGCCACGCAGGTGTAGGTGCCGAAGTCGGTGAACTTGAGGTCGATGATGTCGAGGTTGGTGGTCCCCGGCGTGATCTCGGTGTCGGTGTGAGTGATGACCATCCGCTCGGAGCTCCTCAGCGGCCGGCCGTTCTTCAGCCAGCTGAACTGCAGCTCCTCGGGGGGCGTGGCCTCCACCTGGCAGCTGATCTTCACCTCCCGTCCGATCTGGATGTTGTCGTCGTTGTGGTACGGGTCGGGCGTGATCCAGAACCGACCTTTACGAAGACCTGGAGGAGGAGAGACAGGAACGAGAAGACAGAGTTTAGCTCAGAAAGATTCATCAGAGTTGATAGTAAAGTCCAACAAATCAAGAGATGTATCGCTTCCAAAAATCTTTTAAAGAGGCCCAATACGTGAGGGGGCGGGACATCTCTAAGCGGTTGACCAATCACAACAGAGCTGGCCAGCTAACCAATCAGAGCAGACTGGACTCTGGTTTCAGACAGAGGGTGAAAAGAGGTGCTGCAGCACAGCTTTTTGAACATTAAAGCATGGAGACATGTCCCAGTAGAGACACTACATACTGATATACACCTGAACATCGGCAGGAGAGGACTCTTTAAAGTAGAGACACTACATACTGATATACACCTGAACATCAGCAGGAGAGGACTCTTTAAAGTAGAGACACTACATACTGATATACACCTGAACATCAGCAGGAGAGGACTCTTTAAAGTAGAAACACTACATACTGATGTGATCCTGAAAATGTTTTTAATATATTTTTAATATGTATGTTTAATATTCAAATACAATCTGTGTAACTCAAATTGTCAGATACAGGGCTTTCATTTTGTTGCATCTTTATTGAAGCTCTATGATGTTTTTGAAGTTTTTACCATTCAATTAAAAATAAGTCTTCTGTATGTCTGGTTCATACAGTAGTTGAGCTCTGATGTAGCACTCGGATAAAAAGAAACCCTCTTGATTCACTGAGCTTCAAGGCCAACCAGTGAAGCTTTTTATCTCTCCTCTTTCTTATTAGCAAATGTAGAAAATATTCAGGTGATGACTCACATCAAAGGCTGCAGATTATATCTGCTGTAGCTAATTAACTTAAAATATTCCATCAGTAGGTTGACGAAAGGCCAAAAATGAAAGGAGTTTGGTGAATCTGCTTTTATATAAGATAGCATACTAAACAGTGTTTCTGCCAGACCAGGGCTGAGAGGGCGTCCACCCCGAGTGTCGGGGGGGGGGGGGGGGGTGACGCCACGCCGTGTCACGTGACTTGAATTTTGAATTGAGCCGTCCCTTTATAGATACTATCTCTTTACGTATTAGTGATGGGAGTTACGGCTCTTTTTAGTGAGCCGGATCATTTGGCTCGGCTCACTAAGAAGAGTCGGCTCTTTCGGCTCCTAAGCGGCTCTTCATGTTACCACAGTTCACCACGGAGCCTCAGTTTCGCCGCTGCGAGGCTCCGGCGCTCGCAGTTCACGCGCGTGCTCCACTAGCACCCCCCGTCAAGGCTCGCCGGCAGTACACTTTCCATCACAGGAACACGCTTTGCTAGCGGCGAAAAGAATCCCACCTGACTCCTTTGCCCCTCCAACAGAGGGATGTCCTTTTTCCTTTTCGTCATTTCAAGCGATAACAACTCCATCTTCTCTCGAATTATTTATTTGTTTGGACGCCCTCGGCAAGACGCCCCCCTGGCGGAAACGCTGATACTAAATACTGTAGAGAAACAAAACTCACTTTACTTTACATGACAGGATGTATGATTACCTAGAAGAGCATCAGGACTGTTTTAGGCATATGATAGCTATGTGATGAGATTTTGAGAAAAGGTCAGAATTTTGAGTAAAAGTCAGAATTTTGAGATTTTGAGAAAAAGTCAGTATTTTGTTCATGACAGGATGTATTACCGAGAAGAACCGTTATTCCTCCATCTTGTGACTGTGTAACTCCCTCTCTTGGATATCAGCATGTGAAGGACACTGTTCAGGAACTAGTTGATGCTCTGTGTGTGATGACTCCTTCCATTCAAGGTTCAAGGTTCTTTATTTAGTCATACGAACATATCTACAGTGTAGTTATGCCGATGAAAATCTTAGGTCACAGGCTTCTCCAACAGTGCAACACAAAACACAGATAAACAGAATATAGTGCACGTAAATAGTAAATACAAAAAGAAAAATAGTGTCTTGACAAACAAAGTTGTTGTTTCGTCTTATATTTCCTGTCTCTCTGTCCCTCTCAGTTCCTCCCAACGTGGAGCCGGAGTACACAGAGATCCGGCAGGCTCTGGGCCGAGCGTTCAGCCTCACCTGCCGCCTGCTGAGAGCCCACCCTGCGCGCCTCCTCCGGTACGAGTGGAAGCTGGGGTCCCGCCTCCTCACCGTGGGACAGTTCAGCGAGCAGCGCGACGACACCAGCTACCAGGTCAAAGCTCTGAACCGCGAGGGCTACGGAGAGTACACCTGTGACATCACCAACGAGGCCGGGGCGGGCCGCTGCACCTTCCTGGTCACAGGTGAGTTCTGATGACTGGTGCATGATGGGAAGATGTCAGGACAGGTTGGGTTTCCTTCTTCTGGGGTCCGACATATTCCTTGGAATTATAGCTGGTTGATTTTGACATGTTTTGAATTACTTAATACATGACTTGAAACTGTCTTTAATGACTTGTGACTTAACTCATACAGGTCTCGGACAATACTTGACTTGACATCTTGAATGGCTAGAGACACTTTATTTGGACTTGAATGACTTACAGTCAATTGAACTTGTTTCAGGAAAGACTTGACGTGTCTTGAGTGACGTGGCTCGAATTACTTGAGCCTTCATTTGAATCAGTATATAAAGACTTGAAACTTAACTTGCACTTGTCTCAGACTAGACTTGACGTGGACTCGTCTCAGGTTACTTGAGACTTGACATGGACTTTTGTCGAATGACTTGAGAGTTGAAGTGGACTTTTCTTGAGTCACTTGAGACTTGTCTAGAGTTGCTTGAGACTTAACACGGACTTGTTCCTAGTTACTTGGTACTTGGCATTGACTTACCTTCAATTTCCTTGGATTGGACTTGTCTCGACTATTTTGCATCAAGACATGGACTTTTTCTACTTAGGACTTGAAATGGACTCGTCTGAAGTTCCTCGAGACGTGGCATGCCCTTGTTCTAAGTTCCTTGAAACTTGACACAGGCTTATCCCGGGTTTCCTGAGGCTTGACATGGAATTGTCTTGAGTTCCTTGAAAGTTGTGTCTCCGGTGAACACACAGTATTGTTGATGCGACTCTGCTAACAGGCCTCAGGTCTGCTGGGAACTTTAAAGCTGCTTTCAAAGTGCTAACATCTCCAGGACGAGAACACGATGATTAATTAGAGTTTATCTTCATCTTTAAATCCTGTGTGTTGGCAGACTGAAGCGAGAGAGTTTCCTCAGGGGAGTTCTTTAAGTGTCATAAATAATAATGCGAAGCGCTCCAGGAAACCCTCACATCCTCTCAAACATCTGAACCGACAACAAACACTTCAGAAGATTAGAAAACTTCCTGTCTTCAATACCTGCTGCCTCTCTGCTGTTTAAGGCTAACAGATAACAGACTTTTATGTATTCAGACTTTGTGTGTGTACAACTTTCATCTGTTGTGTTCTGCTGAATTTCGTTGACTTGTGACCTTTCTGCATTATTTCAAGGAACATACCGTGTTTTCGCTTTTAATCTTCTATCTGTATTTAGATTGATTTGATTTCCTTGCTGCAGAAACCTGATCCAACACAGTCAACATTTATCCATTAACAGGTTTGTACAGTACAAACTTTGCCTTTTCTCCAAGGGAATCAGGAAGTAGAAATCACTCATGAGCTGGGTTTTATTTCGATTTACATTTTCGGGCATCAGGAGAAGCACAGCCTTTAGTCACAAGAGTGCAGCCTACATTAAGCTGATGACTTCCAAAAACATTTTTACAGTAAAATCAAATATACTGGAGACCATGAAATATTTAAATCAAAACCAACTCCTGCAGAGAGTCTGTTGGTCAGGAGTCTGCTCTCTGGAACATGAACGGATCTGAAGAATCCCCAGGTGGTCTCATTTGCTTCCTCAGGCTGCAGTTCGGCTCCTATGGGAAGTGTTGAAGGCAGCGAGTCTGTACGAAGGCTGGTATCAGAAGCATCTAAATCAAAGCCGGTGGAGTCAGGTGTACAAGGTTGTATTCCTTAACCGCTGTCATCACCTGCACAGCTCAAAGCTAGACTTTGTTTACTGAGTTAGTTTTTAATAGTTTCATTGTTAGCAACTAGAAAGAAAAATAGCGTTAACTTTCGGTGTCTCTGAAGTCAACACTTTTGATTGCGTTCATATGAACTTTGAAGCATTTGTCGGTCTATAGCTGTCGTTAGAACTTATTTGAGGACCAAAGAATGTATCTGATGCTTCTTGGAAAGATATTTTTATGGTTTGATCAAATATTAAGTCAAATATTCCCTGATGGTTTATCTTGGATTGGTCTAATATATATATGACGTCTCCTTTTGGTGGCTCTGTAGTTTTGAAACCTTGCATGGATAAAATACATGTTATCACATATTTAACTAAGTCGCCTCCCCTGATGAAAGCTCGC
Source organism: Lindbergichthys nudifrons (assembly GCA_943590975.1). Taxonomy (NCBI): domain Eukaryota; kingdom Metazoa; phylum Chordata; class Actinopteri; order Perciformes; family Nototheniidae; genus Lindbergichthys; species Lindbergichthys nudifrons. The sequence goes on from CALSBW010024194.1 coordinate 15,140, forward strand.
CTGCAGAGACTCGTCCTGTAAACTCCACGCTGGCATTAAGCCTCTTATCACGCCGACCGCCGACGAGCAGCACGTTCTGCAGAAAGCAGCAGAAAGCGGTTAAAGAGGGGACGTTGTAAGCGCAGGATGGAGAGCTGATGGAAAATAACGGCGATTATGTCGGGCTTGTCGTTGCTGAAGTGAAGTTTGTGTTGTTAATCAGGTGTGAACACGCCGGTGGTATTTTAAACCTCGCTCATCCTGCAGCAGCCAATGAGACGGCAGCAGGGCTTCAGAATAAAACTGACAGCACAGAACAGGAACACTCTCCAGACTTTAGATCGTTAGACTCGTACTCATACCTTCACTACATCTTTCTCCACTCACATGTTCGGTTCAGTTCATTATGAACAATTTCCTCTGTTTGGTTTGGAGTTATTTTGGCTGATTTGAAAAGCTGTCAATAGGACTGAGGACCAAAGAAGAATCCTGATATTGCTCTGAAAGACACTCGATTTGGTTTGGTCCAATATCCCCAGTTTGGTGCAAATCCTCTTATCTTTTAGGCTTTGGTCGCATGTTCTGTTAAAAGATCTCTGGTGTTATCGTTGTTAGTGTGTCTAATATTTATTCCAATATTCTGTTGTGGTTTGGTCCAATATTATTTGTTTTGTTTTGCTTGGTTGGGTCCAGTGTTTGTTCTGAATTCTCTTGTGTTTTTCAATTCAATTCAATTAATTACATTTATTATAGCGCTTTTCCAGAGCTCAAAGCGCTATACAGACATATCAGACATGTAACGGTCATGTACTGTGGACAATCCCACAGGAGCAACGCACAGCCCACTGCGCCACCCGCCCCTTTTGTTCTGATTTGTTCCATTTTATATCAAATACTCTCAGTTTTCTTTATCTAGGTTGGTCCAATATGTTCCCGTTGTTTAATCTATGTTTTATTCAGATATTAAGGCCATTATCCCCTGGCGTTTTAGCTCTGATTTGGTCCAATACCTCGTCCAATATTCTATGTTTTTTTTAGCTTGGTTATTTCCAGTGTTTGTTTTGTATTTCTAGTTGTATGGTCTAATTTTCTCTGAAGGTTGAGCTCGGATTTGTCCAATATTTGTTCCTGAATATCGATATATTTGGTCCAAAGCTCCGTTTCTTTAGTTTTAATTTGGTATAACATTTAGTCCAATATTCTCTGGTGGTTTAATCAATATATTGATCCAAAATTCCCTGGTGTTTCAGCTCTGGTTTGGTCCAGTATTTGTTTTGTATTCTAGTGTTTTAGCTCTGGTTGCGTCTTTATTGGTGCAATAGTGTCTTGTGTTTGAGTTCCATTTTTAAATCCAATATTCTCTGTTGTTATAGCTCTGGCTTCGTTCAAACTTAATTCCAATATTCTATGTATTTATGTCGGTTTGGTTCAATATTTAGTTGCATTTCCCTGCTGTTTTGAGTTGGTGTAATATGTGTGAAATATTCTCTTGTGTTTTAGTTCTGGTTTAATTAAACATTTAGTATTTTTAGCTCTGCACTCATCCAATATCTGGTCCTGAATACTCGGGGGTTTAAGTTTGTTTTTCATGAAGCTTTAGCTATCATGCCGTCTGAGTAAACTCTGTCCCACAGCCTGTAAGGAGAGCCAGGCAATGGACACTGAGTCAGGATTATTTTGTCAAACTACTGAAATGAAGTTTAAAGGGAAAATGTGTCCCTGTGGATGCAGCTGAGTCAGCCAATCAGGACTCAGCTCTGTGTTATCAGGTCGGCCATGTTGGAGGTTTCGTCCAGTCAGGTGAGTATTTCTTCTTTGGTGGTTTAATCCTCCAAACTGCACATCAGCAGGAACACACACACAAGTGGACTGACACTGCGTGTGTAAGTGACAGGGAGGCATAACAACATGCTGTTACACACATGTACTGTACACACACACACACACACACACACACACACACACACACACACACACACACACACACACACACACACACACACACACAGTTTACTGTCATATTAACTTAAGCTTCATAATCCTGCTGCCTCTAATATGAACACACCCTTCTTCTTCTTAGCTTGTTCTACTTCTCCGTTGTGTTCTTTGCCGCTTTGACTGAATCGATCTCAGACCAACTGAATGTGACAGTGACACATTCAAACTGTTTGATCATGCTTCTGGTTGCTTTAGCGTAATGCTTTGTGTGCATCTCTGTGATTGGGTGTTTGTTAGTGAAATGCACCATGGGAATCGTAGTTGAATTCTCTCTCTGCTTCCTGCCCTGTGTCTCCTCAGGGAAGGCCCACGCTCCGGAGTTTTACTACGACACGTACAGCGCTCTGTGGCAGAACCGGCCTCGGGTCTACGGCTTCAAGCTGCAGTGGACCCAGATGGAGCCCGGCGCCGTGGACCGGATCCTGGCCTACAGACTCGGCATCAGACAGGTCGGTCAAAACTCTCAAGGCTCATGTTCGGACTGAAGCGAGCACAAACTTATCTCGTGCCCTCATTGGTCATGTGCGCGTTCGTGTGTGTTGGAAGAGGGGCTCTGTAAGGAAGTCTGAAGGAAGGGGCAGATTATTTTCGGTTGAGTACTTTCAAATTCTAGCGCACTCGAGCTGGTTTCTCCATTCTTACCTACCCTACCTTTAAGAGAAAAAAAACATATATAAGTCGCTTCGGTGTATAAGTCGCATTTATCCACTGAAGTCTCCATCCTTTGTGTCGCTGTTGAACACTTCCGCCAACTCCGGTGGAAGTGTTTAACAGCAACACAGAGGTGTGGACGAAGCAGCATGTCCTCAGACTCTCCATCAGAATCAGCTTAGACCTTTCTGAATCCCGACAGGATGGTGTCGGTCGGCACTGAAGCCCATGCTGTGTCCATCCATCCCACAACATCCTGGAGAGTTACATGACGCATCCTCCCGGTTGCCGTGACTTTTTTCTTCTTCGCTGGTACAGCAGTTTTCAGTTGTCCTGATTGTATACACTGCCATCTCTTGGCCGCAGTTTGAACGCAGTCAGACAAAATACAATATATAAGTCGCTTCGGAGTATAAGTCGCAGGGCGAGCCAGTCAGGTAAAGAAAACTGAAAATACGGTATTTGTCTCTCTACTAACAAGTGTGTGTGCCAAAGCCTTTTTATCTTCTACCTCTGTGCCATAGCGCTCCATTGTTATCACCAAACTATTTAACACACGTTAATAACAAACTCTTGGTGACATATTCCTTCATAACCGTGAACACAATGAAGTTCATTCCCACATCATCCAGCTGCCCCAAATACTCACCAGAGCGCCAAATGTGGATTAATACACTGCTGAAAGTAGTCCACAACAAATCACTTCATCCCTCATTAAATAACAACAACAAAGACCAGCTGCTTTAGGAAGACTTGTTAAAACGTGAAAATATATAGTCAGGCTGTATTGAGGGAAAAAGAATATATATATATATAACACAAGACTGTTGCTTTAATAAATCACTCTTTATAATCAGTCCCTGAAACTTTTCATCAAAAGCAGCAGCTAGATTTTTTATATATGAAGTATGTTTGTTATTTATTTGGAGGCGTGTGGCGCAGTGGTTAGAACGTTGGTGTTCGGATCAAGAGAGCACAGGTTCAAACCCCACTGCATGTCGTTGTGTTCCTGAGACACTTCACCCCAAAGTGCTCCTGTGGGGATTGTCCACAGTATTGAGTATGTTAGTCGCTTTGGATAAAAGCGTCTAACATGTAATTTAATTTAATCTATTCATCAAATATATAAAACTGAGTTTTTACGACTCTTGTAATAACTTTTTATCATCTGTTGACTTCTTGTGTTCTTGTTTATGAACTGTTATTGAGATTTTGGTGTTTTTTGTCGTAAAGGTGACAAAACACGATAATGAAGTCTTCGTTTGGTTTATGTGTCGTTGGCTACAGCCATTAAAAACCGACGAGGCAGTAAACAAGTCCACAGGTTTTATGAGCCAGTAAAAATATTCAGATTTAACCAAACCAACTGTGTGCGCGCATGATGGTGTCTTTATGCAGTCAAATTGAGTCTGTGTTTAAGGAGGAGAATGTGTAGCACCCATGGGCGTAGGAAGCATCCTCAATGTGGGTGGGACAATTTGACAGGGGGTGTGGGCAGGTGGTGGACCTCACATCCTCTAGGGGGGTCCGGGGGATGATCTTTTTAAATATTGAAGTTAAATGCATCAATCTGCTGCACTTTGGGAGTTAGGGTCTACATCTATGGATACCTCTCTCAACACCACCCATATGAAACAGAACTGTAAACAGATGTATGCATATTTTACTAATCACTCCCCTTTTAAACTGTATTTTTGTGTCACTGTCCTATAGTATGAGTTGGAACGATTTCATACCTGTTATTCTCTTATTTGTATAACTATAATGATCATTTAAAGGTGTGCCTTGGAAATACTTGTTTACATAAATGATGACCAAACCGTTTGAGACCCACTACTTAGACTAAAGTGAATATCTAAACCCTCAGAGAGTCCTTCACCTCACTGAGCTGCAGTTATCAGCCTCTCAGTGTGACAGGAGAGGACTCTCCCTCCACCTCTCTCATAACAGCGCCTTGTATCCGGGTGCTAGTGGAGCGCGCTCGTGAACTGTTAGCGCCGGAGCCTCGCAGCGTGGAAACTGGCGTGCATAATTTTACAACTAAAGACACAGCTACACAAAAGACGCAGCATGTACGGCTCATGTGCACGGCTCATGTGTACGGCTCATGTGCACGGCTCATGTGCACGGCTCATGTGCACGGCTCATGTGCACGGCTCATGTGTACGGCTCTGAGAATCTGCCTTGGTACAAAGTAGCAGTGAAAACATGGGACGGAGTTTCATTGATTTGGGCATTCTCTCAATAAGCAGGTGGAATGGATTTGATAATGAAGCACTGACACAGCGCTCTACAGAGAGAGGCGAGTGGATCGACCGATGCACGGACTTTCCGCATAGTAAAAGTGGGGGGGGTCTAAACTAATCCTTTTAAAAGGTGGGGGGGACTTGTCCCACCCTCATATAATGGCTGCGACGCCCATGGTAGTACCTTACCACATTCTCAAAGAAATAGGGATAATTTACCTTTACTACGAAACTGCAGGAACTTTGAATGCTAACACTTCCATTGGGAGTCACTAGAATTGAGCTAACAGCAGAAATCTGTCATCGTGGAAGAAGAGAAAGGCACTGAAGTATTTACCACAGAGTCAGTTTTATAAAGATCACATTTCCAGGTGAATTAACACAGAGGAAAACTCCTGAACTTTGGATAGAACAGAAACTGTATAAATGTTGATAAATATATCATAGTAAACTATATACATACAAATATATGATACATACTTCTTCTATTAACTTCATTTTATTCGACCAAATATTTAAAGACACGATAGAATCGTAAACATTCAAAAGCATATAATTGACTTTTTATAAACTAAACTAGATTAACTTTGAACATAAACTATTTTACGGATTTTATCAAATCAGATTGGACTGAGGACACCGCACACACACTCGGATAACACACACACTGTTCATATGCATAAGAAATGCACCTGGAAGATTGTTTCCATCCCCCTGGATATATGTATTTGATATAGCTTCACATTATCATTATTTAGATTTTCTATGTTGTGATTTTATTCTCTTTTTTAATCTATACACACATCATCTATTGCACGTCTGTCTCTCCCCGAGGTTTCTACCATTTCCCCGTTAATTATTGGATTTCTTTGGGACCCTTACCTTGCACCTGCGAGGGTCTCAGGACAGAGGGTGTTGTACGCTGTAAAGTCTCCCGAGGCCATTGTGTGATCTGTGATATTGGGCTGTTATATTATTACAATGTGATTAATTGAATTGATTGTTACACACAGTGTGTTCCTGATGCTCCTCCTGCAGCACCAGGCTGGCTGTAGAGAAAAAGGAGGAAGAGGAGAAGGTGGAGGAGGGCTTGTTGCCATGGCAACTGTCCTGTCTTTTCATTCACACCGAGCAGTGTGCTGCAGCGAGAGAAAGAGAGAGAGAGAGAGAGAGAGAGAGAGAGAGAGAGCAGGGAGGAAGTGCTGATAGGACAGAAAATGATAAGAAGACGAGGATGCAGAGAGACTGGAGGAAGAAACTTAGTGAGACTACAAGTTTACAGGAGAGAGGAGAGAGAGAGGGGAGAGAGAGGGGGAGAGAGAGGGGGAGAGAGAGGGGGGAGAGAGAGGCGTGAGGAGGAAGTGTTCAACACACATATCTCCGGCTAAATCACACCATCTCCTCAATTTCGCACGCAGATTGTTCTTGTATGTGTCAAAACTGTATTATAAGTTGACAGTTAGCAGCACCTCAACCTCGTCGTCCTGCCACACATTTCAGGTTTTGTACAGATATATTAAAGTGGACCTATCATGGTATATTTAAATGATATATTGTAGGGCCATACCTATATAAGGTATATTTATACGTTTCTGTTTTCAAAATACCAAACAGATCATGCATTTTAGCCATGCCTCATTTCGCTCAATTTGCACTTTTTTTTTAGCTCTGCTCTGCAAGGGCTGATTCAGTGAGAACAGCACCATCTACTGGCCTGGCATATGTACTACAGCGTCTCCAGCGCTTTCAAACGTAGCGCCACCGTCCTGACGTCAGGACAGTGTTCAAATCTGGATCAGTTTTGATCAGATCCGTTGCAGCCCCTTTTTTAGAGATTTGGGTATGGAGGAAAATAGAGAGGGTTGTGTTTTCTGACACTTGGTGAGTTCCCTGGAACACCGGGGACACATATTCATGTAGAAAAGACGTACAAAAGTGCATTTTGCATGATAGGTCTCCTTTAAATATTTTCCTATGATTTGCAAAAACTGCCAAAGAATAATACGCTTCACCTTGTTGACGTTGCCTTCATCGCCACCTACTGGCCTGGCAAGTGCTTGAAGTCATTTTTGCGTTTTAGCTCGGCCGAAGATATGTTGTATAGTGGAGGTCGTGTGGACAGAATACACTTCTTTAACGGAGGAGATAAATATCTGTTACTGTGTCGACGGGGTTTAATATAACAGAATGTGTTTAATATATAAAGCAGCATCTTCAGGTCTTGATGAACACAAGCTCTTTGGCGCTATGATCTGCGACCAGCAAACAATAAGTCTGGAGTGATATTGCCAACCCTCCAGACACTTGCCTGGATAACCCTCTCTTTTGTTATGGTCAACAAAACTTGGTTTGAGTAAAAGGAGGACAAAACCAGTTTCCATCGAGATTATCTACAAAAAAAGAACCCCCCTTAAGTCTTCTAATCTTTCTCTATGGACAGTCTGAATCTTATGTCATGTCAACGAGTGCAGGAAGTTCAGAATGATGTAAGAATTCAGGTTATAATGAGGAAAAGATTAAGGTCAGTGTTTTGCAGATAAATGTGATTTGTGGGCCTCATTCGGGACAAAAACAGCTTTCTGTGTGTGTGTGTGTTTCAGATGACTCAGTCCCGCTGGTGGGAGCAGGAGATTCCCATCGAGGGAAACGTCCAGAAGGGAGAGCTGCTGACCTACAACCTGACTGAACTCATCAAACCTGAGTCCTACCTGGTGCGCCTCACCCCCATCACCCGCTACGGAGAGGGCGACGCCACTGAGCGCATCATCACCTACAGCGGTAACGTTTCCTCTCTTCAACACCTATATCGCTTCGAATTTGCCACTTTATCTCAGTTTTTATCCGCTCCAGAAACTACATTCTCAATAAAATCATTGATGATCTACTAGCTAAGATGTTAGCCAACCGGGAACATGCTAACACAAATCTTTCATATTTGTAATATTCCACAGTTATATTCTTTTCCGAAATACATTTTGCAAATTTTTGTTGTTGTTGTTGTTGTTGTTGTTGTTTGAAACCTGTAGCGTTAATTTGGTGTTTGCTTGGGAACAGTTTTCTTCTTCCCTGTCTTAGTCGGCACATTCATGCGTTTCCTTGCTAATTGGCGCCCCCTGTGGTCGTGTCACCCACCTGCAACAATACATCTAATTTCTCACAATGTCTTTTCTTCAATAATACATTTCATCGCTCTGTATGAATGGGGTGTGAATCATGATGTAAATGTGAAGCGCTTTGAGGGCTCTTAAAGACTGGCAAAAGATCTATATAGATAGAGGGTGTTTCTCAATGGCGAGTACGCTTGCTTGGTAGCACATGTCTGCCGAGCATCTTGCTTCAGAAGCGAGTCAAGAATACTTCCTGGCATTCGGAAAACGAAGAGTGGAACACGCTAGCAAGTGTGCAGGTGTGCGTCATATGAGAGGCCCCGCCTCTTACATCTTCCGCCACAGATTTGGGGAAATTGGTCCGTGCGCAAAGCATTGTGGGGATTTTAAGACCGCGGAGTCTACACATGTGCAGCCTCGATATTTCTCCAAACGGAGTACGCCGGGCTCGGTAGATTTCCAAGTATGCTGGAGATTGGAACAGTACTTCGGTGGCACTCGATGATGCTTGAAATAGTGGCTCTGAAGCAGCTTTACTCGACATTGAGAAACACCCACAGATACCATTTACCATTACTCCGTCGTGCTACGAACTATAAAGGGTAGCCTAAGCTTTTGCCAATGCAACTCCACACTTCCCGCAAAGTTGTTTCGCAACAAAAGGACAGCACTGAATAATTTCCTTTGTTCTGCTTTTATGATATTTATGCAAAACATTTCAGCTAAGTGGAGTTAACATCGATTAAAGAAAAAGTTAATATAAATAATCTGAGAATAAAAACAGCAGTTTGTTAAGCAGGGACAATGGTTTTTACAGCGGTGAGTTTGCTGTCTATATTATACTGACTCTATTAGATCAACAAATTCAACAGCAGTTCAGAAAACAGGAAATATTATTAAATGTAAAAAAAGTTTAAAAAATGACTTTCTCTGTTCTGATCAAAATAAATGTTTGAGAGGTTAGTTGTTATAGCACGTTTATTAATATTTATACCTGTGCTCATCCCAGAATGATTGAGACCTAAATATGAGATTTAAGAGATGTTTGTTTATTGTATGCGGTGGTGTGTTGCTGACACACTGCTTCTCTATGAAAAAGAAACCAGACGATAAAAGAAATGTCACACAGAAATCCTGACGGGAATAAAAAAAAAAACGCAACGGCATAGAATTCTCAAAGTGAAGTAAAACAAAAGAGAAGTAACTGATGACACACTCGCAGCGGGACGCGACGACACACAGCGAACACAAAGGAAAAGGAAAAGAGACGATTAGTTTCGCTGCTCTGAAGTGGAGTTTTGACAGACTGTCAGTGAACGCCTCGCCCCCCTCACCTCCTCCTGATCGTCACATTAACTCCTCAGAGGGGGATATTCAAATAGCAAGTTCAGAAGGTAAACTCCTCCACCTGTCAGCGCTCCGCTCGGTCACATGACCCTCTGCAGGTCACCACCCGACATCTACAGGTGTTTGTTCTGAGCTGCAGAAAGTCAATTAAATATCACATTTATCAACGTATACTGTCGTTGCCCTGCTGCCTTCACGTGTCTGTAAGGATTTAGAAGATCAAGAAGAACAGGAAGAACTTTATTAATCCCACAACAGAAATATTGCGGTTTCACTCTCCATCCTTAACACACTAGGTCTGACATACATTCATAAATAAACATGCATTTTATGGAGAGGTGCAATATTTTGGCGTCAAGGAGCAGTTGGGTCTTCAGAGGGGCCCACAAAGTGAACTGGTTGTTCTCCAGTTACCAGTACACACCACTTTTGATTGGTTATTTGGTCCTTACAGGGACTCGAACCAGTGACCATCTGGTTCCCAAGCCAAAAAGCCAACAGACTGAGCTACTGCCAATATGAAGATGTTTTTATAAAGTGACGAGCAGCTGTGGACAACATAAAATGTCATAATACCTCATAATCATTTATGCGATGTTCCTCAAAGGTTTCTGCTTCAAAAGGATAGTTGGGATTTTAGTTCCTATCCATGGTATGCCTCCAGGGAAACTAAGCAATGCACTGCCGTGGACGAAGCCTGCAGCAAAATGAAAATAAAAAGTGTATTTCTGTGAAGGATTTTATTTGTATAGTTTGAGCGACAGGAGACAACTTTCTTTCTTAATGTTCATGCCATGATACAATCACCAAATGATCCGTGGTGCGAAACAGACGTTTATTCTCCGAAATAAAGACACAATTTCCATCGTAATCCCTGCAGCGCTTTTGTGTTCCCTCAAAGGATTTGTGGGACGAACATTTTTACTCCAGATTTCATACCCTACTCCCCACCTGTGTGTGTGTGTGTGTGTGTGTGTGTGTGTGTGTGTGTGTGTGTGT
>CALSBW010024199.1:0-14700 GCA_943590975.1 Lindbergichthys nudifrons
TTGGAGAACCAGGGAATAGGGTGAAAATGTAAAAAATGTGACCCAAAATAGTGCTTCAAATGCGGGTAGAGTCCCCTGTCGACTGCCCTTGCATTCCTCCAGGGTCACAATATCAAACTTAAAGTATTTGGAGAACCAGGGAATCGGGTGAAAATGTAAAAAATGTGACCCAAAATAGTGCTTCAAATGCGGGTAGAGTCCCCTGTCGACTGCCCTTGCATTCCTCTCTGTTAGTAGTGCGTGAGGCCATATGTACATGGGAAATGAAAACAGTGCATCTCATATTGACAAAAATAAACCTCACTAACCGAGTTTTCCAAATCACTCTAAAAATAAGCCGTTGTGATACACGTGTAGACAACGTCTGCAGAATCATAAATGATCATTACATTGGGGTCATTAAACCATTATTTCGCTAAGATAAAAAACATTACATTTTGGATTTTAGTGTAATTCACAAATGTTCCACCAGATGGTGCCACACACACACAGGGGGAAAAGATGATATATTAACCCAGTAATAAGTGGGCAAATTATGAGTACATTAGTGTTTAAAGTCGGGGGAACTGTTTTAATTCAGGACCAGGGTGAACAGATAACACATTTACCCAGGAATAATTGTCTGAATCATGGGTATATTAGTGTTTAAAGCCGTGGGAAATGTTTTAATTCAACAGTAGAAGGTAATTCAATTGTTACCCAGGGAACAGGGCTGCAAACATGGCTACATGAGTGTTAAAATGCTGTCAAACTATTTTAATTCAGTCACAATTGTCGTTTTTAGACGGTGTACATTGGACTCAATAAACATACAGAGTTATGGACATAAATGTGTCAGTATAGACGGGATAATGTACATATTAATAATATTTAATTAGTTAAATGTACAATGAGCTAAAAACAGCAGAATCACTGCTTTAAGCAGCATATCACACTTCCAGGCAGACATACAAACACCCAGGGGGGGAAAGAGAACACATTGACCCAGGAATAAGTGCTCAAAACGTGGGTAAAAGTGTGTTAAAAAGTCGGGGAACATGTTTCAAATGACAGCAGACTGCTGCTTGTTTGCAGGCTGACACAGTTCACTTGTCTCACACACACACCCAGGGGGGAAAAGAGAACACATTGACCCAGGAATAAGTGTCTGAATCATGGGCACATTAGTGTTTAAAGTCCGGGGAACTGTTTTAATTCAGGACCAGGGTGAAAAGATAACACATTTACCCCGCTAAAGTGTTCAAAACATGGGTATATTAGTGCTCAAACTCGATTAAACTGTTTTAATTGCGGAGGTTTTACGTTTTGGTTCACTCGTCTCACACACCCAGAGTGTTAACAACATTTTTTACACATTTTATAAATTAGTCTAGAGCTCCATCTATTGTAATTTGAGTGTATTACACGTCTGTCCATGGAACGCGAGTTTTGTGCAATTTGAGTGGAGTAAACTGATAGGCAGCTGGAGTAACATGTACATTGAGACGCATTGGTACATATCATCGTCACTTTCAATGTTAACCTTGTACATAGGAGGCACAATAAGCTTACTCGCGATTGAGAAACACCCCCTGTCTCAATTCAGGAGTTTCATCCTTCGAAGGGTGCATTCGTAGACCGCATACGTCAATTCCGCCGAAAGAAGGCTGTCCCAATTTTTTTTTAAAAAGAGACTCCTCTGAATGCGGCCCACGAATGCAGCCTACTTTTCCCCAATTTGAAGGATACATCTGATGTACACTCCGCGGTCTACCATATCCCAGGGTGCAATGCGCGCAGGGAAGAGTGAGTTTTTTTCAAATGAAATGGCTTCCGGTCTCCCCAGCAGAGTGGATTTAAAAGCAGCAGCAAGCGGAGGAATCACTAATAAATGTGAGTATTGTGTTTTAACTTACTCTAATTTAACTAACGTCACACACGTCAAACCCAAGGGGCATTAAAACGTACATTTTCGTTAAATAATACGGATAAATATGTGACGCTAACTAGCTAGCTGGACGTACTGCACTGTTGTTTACACTTATTCTTAATTCAATTCAGAAGTTTACTAAAGTCATACAGAGATCTTGGCTCTGTTATAGATAAGTTATACTTTATATTACATAAATAGACCAAAGTGAAAACATTTAGACCGGTATAGCCTACAGTACGGTGGGATTTATAAAAGGCTACCCTGACGTGTAGCTGCTGTTAGCTTTATTTATTTCTCTGACATGTTGCAATGTTTTACTGTTTATTAAACTTTGGGACAACATTACAACCTTTGTGTTCAGCTCATGCTGCTTTGAGGTAGGGCTAAAAGAATAGCCTTTTTTAAATATTTCCACCAGATTTGATCATCTTTTATTTAGGTTAATGTGTATTTAATGTATCCTAATCCCATACTAATAAGACAATCAAAAATAGACCGCAGCCTTTTGCTTGATGTTAGTTTGTGCCGTGCTGTCAAAGGGATGCACGTGTGACTGTCTTCATCTTTTTAGTTTTTTAAAAACCAGAACAGTACATCATTTTAAATGATCCTTTAGGGATTGTTTGTCTGAAATGCTTAGAGTCAAATGTTGCAATAATACTTTTGCAATCCTGTGTTTAATATGATTAATTCACTTTTTTCTTTTTTTCTTGTTTTTATCTGTAATTAGGATAATTCTGGAGAAATGGATCTGCTGGAGAAGGACCCCTAATCTGAAGAGTGCACAGCGGATCATCAGGACAGAGCTGCCATCCATCTGGACCCCCCGTGGTGCTGGAGAAGGACCCCTAACCCCAGCGGATCATCAGGACAGAGCTGCCATCCACCTGGACCCCCCGAGGTGCTGGAGAAGGACCCCTAACCCCAGCTGATCATCAGGACAGAGCTGCCATCCACCTGGACCCCCCGTGGTGCTGGAGAAGGACCCCTAACCCCAGCGGATAATCAGGACAGAGCTGCCATCCACCTGGACCCCCCGTGGTGCTGGAGAAAGCAAAACGCGATCAGGAACATCCTCCACCCAGACCTCTGCTTACTGCACTCCTACAGACTTGTGTCTTAGTTTCAGAATTTGATTTTGTATGTGTCCTTTCTTTTAATAGATATGTAACGATTATAGCTTGAGTCTGTCTGATTCCCCAAACAGCTGCTTCTATATACTTGCTGCACATATAATACAAATAAACAACTCCATAAACACACTTTTGCTGATATTTGTTTTACTGCTGATGATGTTAAATAACATGATTGATTTCCTCTGTCTCAATGATGAAAGTTATAATAATAGAAGACATGAAGCTGCAGAGAGAGGATGGATATATTCTTACCTCTACTTTGTGATAAGATGAAAATACAATATTAAATTGTAATTGTTAAACACATTGTTTATTTCATTTACTGAGGTTTTAACCATTATTTCCAACATGTGTACATACGCAGTGGAATAATCTCTAGGTCATTCAACTGTCTTCAGTTTAATTTTATTAATACAAAAAATAGGTCATAGAAAATGTTTAATTGTGTATTTCAGCAGAGCGGGGGGTCACGGTGCTGCTGGATCTGGAGGTGCTGACCTGGGGTCAGTGGGACATCATCTGGGCAGGTTTAGGGGAAGAAGGAGAATATAAACTGTTATAATCACAGCTATTAAGATTAGAATACTAATATTGTTAAGAATCAATCTATACAACATGCTTTTGTTCATTTTAAAAACATATTGTTTTATTAGTACAGAAAAATTAAGACTTATTTGAAAAATGAAATAATATGATTAAATTACATCAGCTATATATAATTTACTTGTTAACTTACTAATGTAACATTACTGGGGGCTAAAGGAACAGGTTAATCGTATTTACCTGGCCATGGTCCTCTTTAATTCATCGCCGACGGTGATCTCCAAAAAATGTAAAAGTAAAAGTAAAGTTTCTGGATCCTTTTCAGCTGAGTTAGCTTGTAAGCTAATTTGCTAGCAGGCTGCTGGAGCAGCGCAACCGAACAGCGCCTATCACGTGACGTAAATACGAAGCCCTCCGTAGGCTAGACCGTCTCATTTCGTAGGCCGCTCGGTCCAGCCTACCCGGTCTACGTGGGCTGGGTCCTCCGTGGACCGCGTAGGCTGCGTACTCCGAAGGGTGCAGCCCCTGAATTGAGACACGGCCAGACAGTGGTAGGTTTTTACCTGTTTGGGGAGTTTATATCCAGTTTATTTCGGGCTTTTTTGCTTTGTATGTCGGGGGCGGGAGATTCATGTGATTGGTTGTTGGTCGCGTTGCTCGCGAGAAATCCCCAAGCTTCACACACGCCCACCGCCAAGCTTCAACGCACGCCGCTGTGTGGACGGTCCGTTACAGGACACAACGAAAGCCGCCTCTGTCCGTGAAGTCTCCGTCCTGTCAATAACTCCAAACAGCTGATCGAGTGCTGTGTTGTTGTCAGCGTGTGGCGGAATATACACTGCTGTAATCACAACGCATGTAAATTATCTTGGCAGATGAAAAGCCCGGCATGTGATCATGAGGTGCTCTAAATGAGGGGAACAGTCAGAAGAAATAATCCCCACATCTGTGCACCAGTTAAGACCGTCTACACAGCAGCGTTAAAAAATCTTGAAACGCTTCTGCCCATTCACTTTGAATGGGGTGACGTCACTTGCCTCACTTTTCGCCGAACTGCATTGTGGGCAGGCGAGCGGAGATTTTCAGGATTTTCAGGATTCAAAGTTGAGCAATGTTCAACTTTTGAGGCTGAGGTGGAAGCGTCAGCCAATCAAATCCTGTGTATGCAAATCTGACAGTTCAAGCGCTAGCCAATCAAACCGCGTGTATGCTGGGAGAGACATACCGCAGGTCATTTCCTCATATTCCAAAACATGGAGGAGAAATTAGCGGGAGGGAATCACCCGGTGCTTTATGACCAGTCCCTATTTACCTACCGGGATATAAACCGGAGGAGCCAGGCAGGGAGGGAGGTGGCAGAGACAGTGGTAGGTCTTCGCCTGTTTGGGGAGTTTATATCCAGTTTACTTCGGGCTTTTTTGCTTCGTATGTCGGGGGCGGGAGATTCATGTGATTGGTTGTTGGTGCCTTGCTCGCAAAAAATCCCCAAGATTTTTTTAACGCTGCTGTGTGGACGGTCCGTTATTGTTTATCATGACACACACACCACCTCCCTTGCTTCTCTCTGAATGGACAATCCTGGCGAAATATAGTGAAGCCGTCTGGCCCACATGATCGTTTAGAGCACTTATATAGTATTGTATAGCATAGATATAGTATTACGTTATTTCTCTCTGTTATGTAAGTAGAGTATAAAGTAAATAATTATATGATTAGCAAAGCACAACTTCTTCAGGTTTTTACAGTCAGCCTACCTAAGCAGGCCAAAGATACTGTGTACATAAAGTTCATCTCTTGGTGAGTAAAGTTTATGACAAGGCAAAAATCATTTCAAATGTTATGCCTGCCTTTTTAATGTCGGAGTCATATTTTCTAAGACGGGTGGAGAGTGGATGCGGGCTTTGGCCCTCTGTAATACAAAAATCCTGCCTGTCACCTCTCACTGAGTTAAAGTGTTTATTTTGATGTACTCGTTATTGATATCAGGACATCAGAAGATTATTATCTTCCATCACAGACAGAACCCTTAGCCAATAATGATAATACATTTCTGTATAGCACTTGGCATATTTGAAGCCAATACACTTCCAACATTTTGGCTCATTGAAATCTGATTGCACATTGTAAGTCTCTAAAAACAGAGGTCGGAGAAGTACTTATATTGTACTTAAAGTGGACCTATCATGCTATATTTAAATGATATATTGTAGGGCCATACCTATATAAGGTATATTTATACGTTTCTGTTTTCAAAATACCAAACAGATCATGCATTTTAGCCATGCCTCATTTCGCTCTATGTGCTGTTTGCTGTCTACGGGTCTGATTCTGCTGACCACGCCCCCCTGCAGGAGAGGTGAGCCGTGCTCTGATCAGCTGCTGGGCTGTCAGAAGAGGGGGAGAAAAAGAGATCTCCGTCCTCCGTGTTTTATTATATAGAGTCGTTATTCATTTGTTTTAAAGCACAATAAATAACAAAGAAGACCTTTTCTAATTTTGTACGGAAGATTTAAACTTTAACGGACATCTTGACCGGCGAAACAAACTGAAACTGAAACTCTGCCGCACGGTCCCCTCGTTCCTTGGAAGAGGCGGAGAGGTGGGTGTTTTTCATCTGCTGGTGGACTAACCGGAGAGAATTACAGTGCTTGCCTCGACGGGGAGGGATTGCATTGCAGCGGGAGCAAACGCTTGCCTCGGGGAGGGAGAAAAAAAGCCACAGCGGAGAATAAACAGAATGGTAACCATGGTAACTATGGGCGGGAAGTCTTCTTTGCTGCTTTTGTGGCAGACTACAGCGCCACTTACAGGCCTGGCATATGTACTACAGCGTCTCCAGCGCTTTCGAACTGCAATGGCCGTGGCTGTCCCCTCCTGATTGGTGGAGTTGGCCCAATAGCCGTAGCGCCACCGTCCTGACGTCAGGACAGTGTTCAAATCTGTAGAGAACCACTGTAATAGACAATTCAGGGGGTAATTAAAAAATTATCTGGAACTAGTTAAAACGTTTTACCGGAAATAAATATCAGGAAAGAAAAGTGCTTGAAGTTAAAGTCAATGGAAAGCTTATAAACAATCCAGCTGACTTAGCTGAAGTTTTAAACCACTACTTCATTGATTCTGTTGCAACCATTGCACAGTGTTTTTCACCTGACTGCACACGTTTGTCATGTTAATACAATTAAGCCGGCTTTCAGCATAAGAAATATCACTGAATCCGAAGTTAAAAAAGTGATTAGATCTCTTAAACCATCTATAACAAAGGATATATTTGGTATGGACGTGGTTATGCTTGGAAATCTCAGCACAACACTTTGTTATCCTATTGCCAAAATGATTAACCTCTCCTTCCATCAGGGAATGTTTCCAACGCAGACTAAAACAGCAATGTAGAGACGAATCAGACGTCTATACATGATCTTAAAATATATTTTAACATATATTTTATACATATTTTTGGAATTATTATTTTAATCAATTTCTGCTGACAGCAGACCTGCCCCTAATGATGAGTCGCCACTGCTCGGAGTCATGATTGATTCAACACTCAATGTCAAGGCTCAGGTTAAAAGGGTCTGTAATCCTAAAACCAGGATTTGGGAAAATAGCTCGAAATAAGGTCTGTGGTTGACACACATTTAAGAGACGGATCACGTATTGTTCAGTCGGATAATCTCCACATGTCTACCCTACTTTTATAATTTTCTAATCATAAACCTATCGATCATAAATCTATCGATTAGATTTATGACTCTATAGGGTCAAATTCATCTGTCGAATTTTAGGTTCACCAGAGTGAGATTACATGTCAACAGAGGCAGCTCTGATGTACATACACATATGGTTCTCTCTCATATCACCTACAACCTGCTCACATGCCAGTACAACTACAGTAAAACCACTGGAGTCATAGTACAAACAAACACTCAAAATACTGAACAAGAAATCTGTTTATTCTCATCACTGCCCAATACTTAGAAAATACAACTTGTGAAGCTGGGAAAACCTCATTAACTCTCTGGAGTCTAAGGGCAGGCCCGGACTGGCCATCGGGAGGACCGGGAGGTTTCCCGATGGCCTGGCCTGTTAAGTGGCCTGCTGGCCTTTATGTATGTATTGTGAACGCAACGCTGCGCAAATGTGGGTCTGACTTTGCCTCACAGAGGGTGACTGGCTGTCTACATGATGTGTCCTGCCGACATGGCCACTTTCATACAGATCATACACTAATGCCCTGGATTGGTCTCTGTATGTCATTCAAGCTCGGGAGGGTGTGTGTATGTGTGGCGCGAGCGGGCGAGAGAGAAAGCGCGCGCACCGGTTACGTGTATTGTTGTTGTTAGCATCTGGTGCTAGCTAGCTGCGCTAACGGATATAATGAGCTGTCAACAAGGTGGAGGAGAGTCCTCTCCTGTCAGACTGAGAGACTGATAACTACAGCTCAGGTGAGGTAAAGGACTCTCTGAGTGTTTAGATAGCTAACTTAGTCTAAGTTCTCTGTGGGTCTCAAACGGTTTGGTCACTATTTATGTAAACACATATTTCCATTTGAAGGGGGAGTGATTAGTAAAATACGCATGAATAATAAAAAAAAAATGTTAACTAGGTGAAAAAAGGTAAGATAAACTTTAAAAACTTGAGCGCTAAAACTAGTCTTTGCTGCCACCTCAAAGAGGAGCAGGGGGGAGAGGGGGGAGAGGAGGGAGACAGGAGAGGCTGGTTCAGGAGCCCAGACACACTCGCAACTATACATGAACCAAAAACAAATAAATAAACAAGTTTCAATGTTTTTTCAGATTGGATATGGTATGTTATTGGTTATGGCCATGTTCTTATGATTTTATGATTATTTAAATGTGTACAGTTCTGTTTCATATGGGTGTAGTCTCTTTATTTCCCCCTCAAAGTGCACCAGATTGATGCATTTAAGTTCAACATTTAAAAAAAAAATCTTACCGGGGGGGCTGAAGTAAAAAGATATGATTCTACATTGTATTGAAGGAAACATGAAGTGTTTGGAATTGTATTGAAGGAAACATGAAGTGTTTGGAATTGTATTGAAGTCAAATGTAGTGTTTAGAATTGTATTTTAGTAAACATATATTGTTTGAACTGTTTTAGGTAATCACAACAGGTTTTGATAAACACTTAGTATAGAAATGTTATTCTCACTTTTAAACTCACTGACCCAGAGATTTTGGTGTTTTACACACACACATTTTCCCTTCACCCCCAACATGCAGATGTTGGTTTTAAGGTCGTTAAGGACCTATTACTTTATGATGCACTGAAGTTAAAATGTCGGAGGAGGGGTGGTTTATGTGAAAAACCCCATAAGATAGGAATGTTGTGTAGATTGGGGTGGAGATAGGCGTTGACCTTTGACCTAGTAAACTATAGGATCTCACTTTTTGGCTAGAACTCTGATTGAGACTGACCAGATGTGAATCCAGCCAGTAAGAACACTTGGGGGAGGTGAGCAGTTTACACAGCTCCTCCCCAGGGGCTCTCTAGTTCGCTGTCAAATAAAAGGGGGAGGGAACAGGTCAACACATCTCCGCCCCAAAATATAAGTATGAATACTATTGTTTTTGAAGAAGAAATTACTTTTTTGGTTTGGTGAGTGGTTTGATCCCGTTAAGTGTTTCCGGGTCGCATTACAGACTTGAGGGCACTCTCTTCTTGTGTGTGAGTTGGTTTGATCCCGTCATATTTCTCCGGGTCGCATCACAAACCAAAAAGGCCGGAGTACTCTGTCAAACCTGTATATTTGTTCTATTTTCTACCAGTAAACTCAGATAATTGTTATAACTTTGATTCCGGTGTTTTCAATTCCTTTCTGATTTAATAGAGACCAGCCTCATTCAACGGACGGCGCGGAGAGGGCAGATAAGTGTCCAACTCTATCAGGGCCCCGGACCCCCCTAGAGGATTTGAGGTCCACCTCCACTTAAAATATGTTCACATGGATAGGTTCCTAAATAGATTTGCACATTTTTTTTAAATAGTAACCCATGTCCATATGTTTATTCTGGGGTAGTAGATTTAAAGTTTAGGGCTGTCACTATGGGCAGCAACGCTGTAAATATTGACAAATAAATCCAGGATAATGGCACAAAAGAAAACTGGTAGTGGCCTGGCTGGGTGTATAATTCCCGGCCTGACTTATGGCGCGTTTCCACTACAGCGCGGAGCACGGTTTAAGAGGACTGTGACGTCAGCGGCCCGTTTTTGGTTGCGTTTCCACTTGGCCTAGTACCGGCCGGCGGGTCCTAATTCACAGTTTTTCTGGCCTCATAAAATCGTGGGTCTAGGGCCAGAGACAACCGGGCTGAGTGTGTGACGTCAACACTCTCGGCTGCTGATTGGTTGGAGAGAATCGTCACAATCGGCGCGCGAGATAATCAATTTTTACAAACAGCATTTTTGTTAACAGAGGAGCTACAACAATGGCAAAGAAAAGCACACCATGGTCGGTCGAGGAAGTGACGACGTTCCTCCATTATATTGCAGATGATAAGGTCCAGCGGGTGCTCGATGGGACAACTCGCAATATCAAAGTCTTTCAGGAGGTCTCTACACAGACACTGGACTCTACAACGGCGTTACTGGAGTCTGCATGGTAAGTTTTTGCTAACGCTCTGTTATTTGCTTGAAAGCTTTGTGTCCCTATCTGTTCTGAAGCTCACTTCTAACAAATAAGTCTATTTTATCCTTACATTTATGTTCGACAACCCATGCTTTTATGGAGCCCCGAAGGCTAGCTAGCTAGCTAAGGCAGATAGCATTAGCTAGAGCTATTGTTTGCTAACACCATATGTGCCATTGTTTACGTTCAGTTTGTCTTTTCTATAGTTGTTGTTGCTATTTATAGTATTGTGCTGCAGTAGTTTGTGGAATTTACAAGTCATGTTTCTGTTCTAGATGATTACATTGGGACTAGCGAGGAGGAACAGTTCCGAACAACGTCCTCTGCATCAACATCCTCCACATCAACAGCACAAACTGGTGCAATGCCATGCCTTTTTTATGCTGCTGCAAGAAAACACTTCCCAAATTGTGTTAAATAAAGTACTTCTTTGACTTATCGTATTGCTTGTTGATAAACAATTGCACCCAACAGCGATCACACAGAAAGATAGCATCATCTAGGTGTCCCTCTGCAGTCAGAAATATCATAAACACCATCATCGTCCACAAAGCACTGTACAGGGGTTTATGGATTTAAGAGAATACTTATCACAGTGAAACCTTTATCATCTGTTGCAATTAAAGCAAATAAGAGAATAAATACTTGGTTAAATAATGCATTTTAAGTCTTTAGCAGGACAACTCTGCATACTGTTTGAAATTGAGTTTGCTAGCTTGAGGTCCTCTAAAACATAACATTACATATTTTGTAATGGTATTAAGAATACATGATAAATAAATACATGTAGTAAAAATTACTCAATTGTAATACCCTCGTTGTGCTAGACTCAAACACATTGAGAAGAGAACAAAAGAAAACACCTATACAAAGAGAGCGGTGCACAGCGCTTAATATTTACTTGCAAAAAAAAGATTTATTTATGTTCAATACAATACAATGAATATTTAGGTATTACATTATACATTCTAGGTATTCAGGTAGCGCATCAGACCCTCTCGTATGTCCCTGCCCTCCTCTGCACCTTGTGCCACTACTACCCCTGGTAGCCGTAGGTTTCCACAGACATCCTGAAGTTCTCCACCCACTGAGTGTGTGTGAAAGATGGAACAATCACATTCCACCACTCGGTAGCTCGGTCGAGCATCCAAACACATGGTCTAAGGCGGCGACGTAACTTCTGAAATACATGCAACTTCTGAAATACACAAACAAAAGCATACATATTTTAATACGTAAAAGTGGTAGCTACAATTAATTAAATACTTGAAATACTTTGGTCGTATAGGGAGCGTGAGCCTAAACACATTGCTAGTTAGCGAACGTTAGCTTACCAAGTAGCATTGTAGTTAGTAGTAGTGATTCGAGTCGTCCTGTAGTCTCTGCGGCGTAGGACTGCCCGAACTCTCGCGTCAGCTTCTTCTATACCTCGTCTTGCTATAAGTTGCCTCTTTCTAAACAACTCTTGCCTATTTCTTGTGATAATAAACCACACAGCAAGAAACAAGCAAACGATCGCTTCCATATCTCCACATCCTCCATTGTTGTGTGTTGTGTCGCATTGAAGATGACGTCACGGCAGTTTTAAGCAGCGTCGCTCCGCCTACACTGCGTTACTATAGATACTACCCCAGTTCCTAAACTGTAATGGAAACGCGCCATAAAGTGAGCTGGTCCTAACGAGGCCAATTGCGGCCAAGCGAGGCCGAGCGAGGCCGTGTAGTGGAAACGCGCCATTATTGTCCCAGTCCGGCCCTGTCTAAGGGTATTTTCTCGATTTTTAGATGTTTCCTTAAATCACCTTTTAAATGTACTTCTTATTACATGGCACCCCATGTGTTAAACATCAAAATGTTCAGGACAATCTCTGGTCTTGCTAACCAAATTACTCACCTTAGAGCACTGTGTGATGAGATGAGTAGCTCTAAAGCTTAACATTTGACATCCGATTTTCGGAAAATCTTCAAAACTCTTGCGAAAACACAAATGTACTCATGTCATCCAATTTTTTTGGTGTTTTAGATTTGGTTACCAAAGTCTTAGGATCACAAAAGTAGTGAAATATTTGAATTACACTGTATATAAATGTGTAATTCATGTCTAAAATGAAACAAATTAAATTCGAATTTTGAGAAAAATAGGTGTTTATCACTCTACTTTCACCACAGCAGGGACTGAGATACGTTAGGACTGAATAATGACTTCATATTACATGTGAAGTGTACAAATACAAATTGAGCATTCAAACTTTTTTTTTCAACCAACAATTTATTATAAATATGTTTTTTTCAACCAACTATTTATATAAATATAAGAAACTGGAAGATCTCTCTATTGACAATATAGAACATCAGAACTTTCAACCAACTATTCTTTATAAATGTAAAGACAGTGTCAAGGTCTTTGTCCGTCTTCCAAGACAGTGGGTCTGGCTGCTGTGTAGGTGGGGGTGATGGTGCATGGGCTGCTGTGTAGGTGGGGGGTACGTGTGCTATACGAGACCTCCTTGCTGGCTGGGTTGATGGTGATGGCTGTGGCAGAGCCTTTGTGTGTGTATCTTGACCTGATGGCAGCCACAGATGGAGGTGGAGGCAACTGTAGTGATGCTGGTCCTCTGGTCCTTGGTGGTGATGGCTGTGGTGAAGGCCATTGAGCCATGGTAGATCTTGCCCTGGAGGCAGGCACAGATGGATGTTCTGGCTGCTGGATAAACGCCGCCTGTGCGCCACTAGGCCCAGGCAGCTGTGAAACATCTCTGGAAAACAAAATAAAATGTAGGACAATAATTACTACTAATTTCATTGAAATAAAGTTCAAGTAAAATGTTGCTCAAGCACAAATAACAATGCATACATAAAAAAAAGTTTGGGAGGTGGGGGCAGGAGTCTCTCTCTCTCTCTCTCTCTCTCTCTCTCTCTCTCTCTCTCTCTCTCTCTCTCTCTCTCTCTCTCGCTCTCTCAGGTATTTCCAGTTATTCCAGTTATATTCAGTATAAAATCACAGACACACATATACAAACATCTGATAACGGATCATCTGTACAGGACGGTAAAATAATCACAGGCAAATAAATCTATGATAAAGTCTCAACTGTACAGAAGAGTATGATAAAATAATCACAGGCACACATATAAATACATCTATGACAAAGCCTCATCTGTACAGAACAGCAGGATTAAATAATCGATGGCAAAAACATGTCTATAGCCACTGTAAATGTCTCCGTAATGGAGAGTCTATTTTGCCCCAAGAAAAAGTTCATGACTATCGATAAAAAAAAAATATCAATAAACCTATTGTTCATTTTCGCGGTATTCTCCACACATTGCAAGTACACTATTACTGTAATATTTACACTTACCCATGTCCAAATGGATCTTTGTTGTTGTCCCTGTATTCTTCTTCGGAGGAGGAGTCGAAGACTTCAGGTTCTGAGGCTCTATCTTTACTGCTGCTAGCGAAAAAAAATCTCTAGCGAAGTCCGCAACTGTAAAGTTGTTTTTAGCCATTTTCTCTGTCACTCTCTCTCTTCCTCACAGACGTAAATTGATGGGAGACACGTGGTTTATGTTTTTATTTCTTGGTGGGGAGGTCCTTAGTGATTTCTCGAGTTGGTCGTTTCGGACCATCATGGCTGCCGGCCGAGATTTCCTTGACGGACACACGAATCGACCAATCCCACACACAGGGTTCCCGCGGGGTCTTAAAAAGTCTTAAAAAGTCTTAAATTTGATAATCTGAATTTAAGGCCTTAAAAAGGTCTTAAATATGACCAAAAAAATAAGAAAGGTCTTAAATATGATTTAGAAGGTCTTAAAAATGATGGGATTTGAAAGGTACTTCTGTGTGGCGATCGCGTCTAAAATGTGTTTTGGGGGAAATGTCCGGGCTGCAAAGTAACCTGTACGGTAAGAGCCTTTCAGTTCCCCCCAACAATTTGTATTGAAATAAATCAACATGGAACCAGTAATCACTAACTTTGTTTCCCCCGGCCCCTTATCGGAGAACACCCAGCTAGTAACCTAGCAACCAAGCTTCAGCTAGCGGCAGTCAGAAACTCATGTCTCTTCGAATCTACTTACAAATAAATATGGGGAAGTGTAAGTTCAACCGTATTTGGTTGGAAAACATCGAATTTAGTGCTTGGTTGAAACCAGTGGAGGGGAACCTGTTTGAAGCCTGCTGCACCTTTTGCAAAAATAAATTAGCGTTTGTTTTGCTAGTGCAGCGTTAGCTAGTGCAGCAGCTCCCGCAACAACACCGGGGGACCTCCGAGCGATGTTTGTGTCTTCGACGTCAACCCTAAAAGCGGAGGTGCTGTAGACGCTAAATACCGTAGTTAAACACCAATCATACAACAGCAACGATGAAAGATTGTAGCCAAGGCAGCAGAGCACTGCATATAGCTCTTGTCACACACACACACACACACACACACACACACACACACACACACACAC
>CALSBW010024199.1:14710-35952 GCA_943590975.1 Lindbergichthys nudifrons
CACACACACACACACACACACACACACACACACACACACACACACACTAGGGCTGCTCGATTATGGCAAAAATCATAATCACGATTATTTTTGGTCAATAATTGATATCACGATTATTAAATACGATTATTCATTGACTTTGAAAACATCCATTTATTGAACTTCAAAACAAATAATAATTTGAACAGTATATTTTTAACTGTTGATTACCCTGAACGTATAATTCTACTGAAAAACCAATACAAAAATAAATTAAATAAATTATACATTTAAATAAATGATATCAAAATAATAAATACCAATAAACAAGATCAACAAATATTTTGGAGCGCACTTCCACAAGCTACTAAACATATATAAATATGATAACTAAAAATAAATTAGACTAAAATTAATTAGATCAAATATGTTCTAGTGCACTGTCACAACCTAGCAAAGCAAAATAATAGTTTTTTTTCGATTATGTTGTTTTTGTAATTGTGGCAGGCCAAAATCGTAATTGCGATTAAAATACGATTAATTGCACATCCCTAACACACATACACACACACACACACACACACTTTTTGGCTAACACAGTTCTGTACTGTTATGCTGTTATGTTCAGTCATTGTTCTTACTGTATGTTGAACGTGAATACATTTGCTTTGAAAGTAATAATGGGACGTATTTCTTCTTTCATAGCAATTTTCCTTCATACTTTCTTGCCGTGAAATAGGTCTTAAATTCTATTCAAAGTGGTCTTAAAAAGGTCTTAAAAAGTCTTACATTTGAGTTGGCGAAACCTGCAGGAACCCTGCACACAGTGTCTAGCCGAGTCAAGCTGCTTTGAGCGGCCATATTGGCTGCTGTGCCCTGGGCCCAGTAGTTCAAAAACTTTTAATCCCTATCCGATCAAATCAGATTTGGATTTTGGGTAGTTCAAAACCAAAAAACAGGATTAGGATCACTTTGATATCCGATCAGGTCAGGAAATCAAATGCAAGCTTTAATCTGGATCAAATCTTCAAAACGGGTAGTTCAACCGACAACACAGGATTGGGATCAATTTGATCCCAAAAAAATTGATTATCTTGATCCCACCAGACTCTCAGAGGGGTGGATTTCCAGTGGATTACCAGAGCAAAATGTACTGTACAATGTATTTAAAAATATATTTCAATATAAATAAGATGGCAAAGTTTGTTAACTGAAATAAAACACAATTTTTTACAAATTCTTTGGTCACGTTTGTGGTGGCCTATTTTGTTTTCAACCAAATGTTGATGACATAAATGTTTATGCTCATAAAATTATCACAACAAAGATTGTCAATCACAAATGTAATTTAGATTAAAGAAAAAATATCTTCAACAAAAAAAAAGTCCATTATCTGTCATCACCTTACAAAAGTAATTGTGGACAATAGATGTCTCTGCAATGTGGTCTCTTGTCTTCCTTGTATTATTTTTCATATCCACTAGATGGAGATCGGTAGGATTAAAGCACTGATATTCAGGATCTAGTAATCTTGAAAAGTCTGAACCTGGATCAGGGTGATCCTATCCTGAATTGCTTTGAAATACTGGGACAAAATCTGTCCGACTTGTCTGATCCTGGATTAAAAAAATGGGATTTCAAAATCTGATCGGATCTGATTGAGATTAAAAGTTTTGAACTATTGGGCCCTGGTTACAGTCCCACAGGAGGTACCGCTGGAAAGGTAAACTTCCACCTATTCTGCGGATATCTGAATCATATTTCTACTCCTTATAATCGAAATGATGCGCACCTGGACGCGCCGGCACGTCCACCGACTCCAGAGGGACATGCAAATTAGAGATGGGTGAGTCCTGATTCATCCGGATCATTAACCCGGATCCTAGTAATGAGCTGGTCGTGACGAGTCTCCCCTCTCGATTAACCTGAGTCCTTTGAGTCCTACTCCTGGTGACGTACAAATTAAAACTATAAATTGCGTCACTCGCTACTCTCCTTATAACATGTAAAATCACATTACAACGTACCCCAGTTCATCTGCCTAGCCTTTAGCAAGTATAGGATAGCTGCCAGAAGTTATGGTTTGGCTCAGGGGAGTGGACGCGGATCAGTGAAACTTCCTGCAGACTCGTGCGGACTCAGAGCCGTAACCGTAGCAGATCCAGAGATCCAGGCAGACTCATCATGCACGAGTCAACAGCAGACTCAATCCTGACTCACTGAATCAAGGGAACTTCCTTCACTTCCTGCAGACTCGTGGGGACTCAGAGCCGTAACCGTATAGCAGATCCAGAGATCCAGACTCGTCATGCACGAGCATAGCCGCGGGAACTGGGAAGTAATTTTATTTAGGGGGTGCGGACAAAAGTGGGGAGAGATTTCAACAACAGTAACATGACGCTTTTCAAATGTACACCATTCGCAGCCCCGCCTCCAGCATCCCTACTTCCCGCGGCTATTGTGCACGAGTCAACAGCAGACTCAGAGATTCGCAAATCCTGACTCACCGTGCAAAACATAGCAGACTCGTGCGGACTCAGAGCCGTAACCGTATAGCAGCAGATCCAGAGATCCAGCAGACTCGTCGTCATGCACGAGTCAACAGCAGACTCAGATTCGCCAAATCGCAAAATAACCCTTTTTATTTGTGATCGACATTTTTTATAAAAGCAAAAGACACTGTGTAGCGGAGGTTAATGTAACGTTAGTTTAATATGCTCGTGAAATGCAACAACTTTTCGGTTAACCGGTAGGATTTCTACGCTCTTGGTGATGCTGACTTATATGACTCAAAGGACTCGTATTATCCGGATCTCTTCAATGACTGACTCAGAAGACTCCATGTCCGTAAAAGGATCCGGATTTGCCCTCTCTAATGCAAATGCTTGCCATTTTTACAAGATTATCCTTGGCCTTACCTCACCTTCTCTCAGACAGTTTATTATCATACGGACAACTGTAAATAGAATAGCAGCGAGAGGAGATTGAATTATTCCACTCAGGAAAAGTTATTTCAGTCCTTCTTCATTTTCTGTTAAAGGCTCAGCAATGGAACTCAATCCCATCTACAATCAGAGACCAAACTAAATTCAGTTTATTTAAATCCCAATTCAAAACATGGTTAGTGAGGAATCAGCTCTGTCAACAGTGATACAATCTTCTGCACCTTACAACCAGGGGCGGACTGGCCATCGGGACGAATCCCGATGGGCCAGTACTGAAGTGACTAAGTGACTAGCACCCCCCCCGTCCCCCCGTCAACAATACTAGCGGTATTTACTTGCGGTACCGAGGTGGGCCGGCGGTACCGAAGTGGGCCGGTCGAGAGTCCCGCGCTGATTTGTAGTCCCAGTCCGTCCCTGCTTACTACCCACTGTACTTTTTTTAATTTGTTTTGTTTTAATTTTTTCATTAACATTTCCAGTACTGTATGTTGCATGTTTTTTTATTTCATTGTATGTACTATTTTATAATAACATTTGTCTTTAGGTTGACAAAAAATTTATGAAAAATAGCCTCTTCTTGGCTTAGTTGGGTAACTCATTTACAGAAATGTTGATTAATGTGCACTGTCCCTGTTAAATAAATAAACATCATTAATACAAAACTGTAAAGTAACTAAAGGTATTAAATATATGTATTGGAGTAAAAATACACCATTTGTCTCTGAATTGTAGTGGAGTAGAAGTACAAAGTAGCAAAACATTGAAATACTCAAGTAAAGTACAGGTGTCTCAATTTAGCTTGAGTAAATTGGTTACTTTACACCACAGGATAAAAGGATAATCTAAATGAAAAGTAATTTAATTTAATATTTATATTTATTTCCATTGGAAATTGGAGAACATAATTCCAGTCATTTCTGACTCGTCCGGAAACGGAGACATCCAGTGCATGTCACGTTAGTCTTTGTGCGGCTTTTATTTTGAAAAGCCCAGTGTATTGTAAAGGGGAGGTCCATCAGTCTGCCTCACAGAGCTGCTCCTATGAAGCTGCAGAGCGGCGGTATCTGCTGGGCTCCTGTCCTCACAAAGGTCTTCTTCATTCAGTCCTGAGGGGTGTGAGGAGATGATGTGTCGGCCGGGGTGCCACCATCAGGGTGCCGCACAGCCTGGAGACCGTTCACCCCACAGGATCGGGATGTTCTGAGCTCCAACTATGAACGAGCTGCAACAGGATCCGAGGAATACAGGCAAGTTTCCAAAAGCTGCGGAGAACTCCTGAGGTCTGTTAGAGTCTGAGAGAAACGTTACTCTGAGTCCTGTCACTGAGGCAGACAGTGTGGAGGAATGCAGCAGACTGTCTGTAGCTCCCTGCAGCAGTCCATCCTTAAGGTACATATATAATTATAACGCATTATTTCTGTCGATTGAACAAGCTCTGGGTTTTTCTTGCATTGATTTGATTGGAGATGATGTCAGCCTGCCTTATCAATAAGAGCTTGTGTTGCATCGCAGATGTAGAGGCAGTTTATGATGTTGCGCCCCCCCCTCCTGCTGTAAGGCATTGTCTCCATACATTGTGTCTTTCTATTCACATCATGAAGCACAACATGTGGCTCCCCAGGAGTGAACTGGCTCCAGATCAGCTTCCTCTGCTGGCTGCAAGCAGGATCTGAACAGAATGAGAATGAGCCAATGCAGTGGGTGCAAAAACACGGAGGGGAAACAAATAAGCAAAACCACTGCGATAAAATATATATATTTTACAGACTGGAGACACTCTTTTTCTCCGGTGTGTGTTCTCTCTGCTCCATCCATCCTGTGTGTGTCAGTCTGCGAGCAGCACACTGTGTTGTCCTGCTGCTTTCATCTGTGTTACTGCAGTCAGAATCCAGGAGGATAGGAGCATACAGATGGAATACTACTGTTGTATTCATATTTCAGTGTTTCATCATCTTCTGCACTTATGCTACTGGTGTCCAAAAAGATAGCATGATAGTGTGATATGAGGTTAAGCTTGGATTTCACATTAAAGTAATTAAGACATACAAACGTCTCAACTGCATGACTAATGTCTTATTCAAAACAGCTGTACTACCTGTGCTGTGTTTCAGATATAGACAACCAATATATAGCTGACCTATGTGATGACACACAGTCAGTGCGAATGTTAAAATATTCACATTCGTTTTTAAATTGTTAACACTCAGAGTATAGTTGTTCGGTTTGGCTGTATACAATTATAACATTTACATTTTATGTAATAATAAATATATTATGGTATTCTGTGTGGAAGAGAGACAGATGTTTAAAAGTCATTGAGAGAGACATATATATGCTGCTGTGTTGACAAAAATCTATATATACTAGAAAAAAATGTTATGTTTTTTAAATTGAAATATTTAAGGGAAAAAGATCTTGACATTTCAGAAGCTGGAACTGTGAAATGTTTCTTATGCAAAAACATACTTTTACTTACTATACTTTTTTGTCTTCCGACTTATTTTAATCTACATACAAAAACATCATAGTGCTTCATTGTGGTTATGTGTTGTGTATGTACAAATCTGAATCTATAAGGAACAAGTTAATAAAGCTTAAAAGTAAATGAAGTGTAAGAAAACGTACAATATATTTTATGAGTGGAGTAGAAATATAAAGTTGCACAGAAAGAAGAACTAGTTACATTCCACCACTGTTTATGTAAATATAACAACAAGGTAAATAATATTCAAATTGACCAAATCAAGCATTTAAAATTGCTCTGGGTTTGGGATGAACAGACTGTTAGGATGGATAGGAATACTCGAGACACATTTTGACAGTTTTGTAAACTAAATAATTCAGAAGCTGAATAAGATGATGACACTTCCTGAGTCTGAGATATGTTTTGAACCTCTAAAGCTGGGTAATTCTCTCTTACCCACTGTTTATATGGAAGGTGTAGATACACTGAATGTTGTGTGGACCTGAAGTAGCATGAGTATTATTAATGTGTTGACATAAATGAACAAAAGTGCACTAACAAGGCCATTTTGCTAACTTAAAGGGGACCTATCATGCAAAATGCACTTTTGTACGTCTTTTATACATGAATATGTGTCCCCGGTGTTCAAGGGAACTCACCAAGTGTCAGAAAACACAACCCTCTCTATTTTCCTCCATACCCACATCTCTAAAAAAGGGGCTGCAACGGATCTGATAAAAACTGATCCAGATTTGAACACTGTCCTGACGTCAGGACAGTGGCGCTACGGCTATTGGGCTAACTCCACCAATCAGGAGGAGACAGCCACGGCCATTGCCGTTCGAAAGCGCTGGAGACGCTGTAGTACATATGCCAGGCCTGTAGATGGTGCTGTTCTCACATAATCTGCCCTTGCAAAAACAGAGCTAAAAATTGAGCAAAATGAGGCATGGCTAAAATGCATGATTTGTTTGGTATTTTGAAAAAAAAAAGTATAAATATGCCTTATATAGGTATGGTCCTACACTATATTATTCAAATATAGAATGATAGGTCCACTTTAAATCTTTTGTATATTTCCCAAATAAATCATTTTGGCTTGCTTAGTTAGTAGTCTCTCGTATTGTAGGTGACAAAAGCGACTTCCGTTTTTGCCTGGGTCTTAATATTTACAGGGGGAGACGGAGCAGTGACTCAGCGTTGATGTGTGATATTCAGCAGGGTGAGAACGTTTGACTCTGATTGCAACACTCAGGACCTCACAATGTTAGAAGCTGATTTTCCATTTCACCCTGCTTTCTTTATGACCATGTGGGAAGTGGAGAAGAATAGCACATGTGCGAGCGTTTCTTTACTTTAGTGTATACCTTGTTGAATTTACAAGCTCCACACGGACCAGGAAGGTTTGGAACATTCTGAGGAATTTCACTCTAATTATTTTCACTGGTGATTAGCATTGGAGAAGGACTGTGCGTGATAAACAACCGCTGACTAATGGGGCTGAATACTGCTGGTTTCCAGGCATCCCTGTGCGATGATGATAGACACAAAGCGTAACAGAAGGAAAGTATTTGGTTGTATCTACAGCAGACTCTGAATCCAGATGTGTGCTTCATGTGAGAGGCTCTGGGGACTCCCCAGGGCTGACGTATGCTTCCTGAATAATTCAGCTGTACAGAGCTGGGGTCGCTGGTGAGATAAATTACATAGACCAGTGGCCTGTACTACGAAGCAGGATTTTCGGTTAGCGAGGTAACTTCAGGGTTAACTCTGGGTTTCCGGTCCTACGACGCTGGTTCACTTCTTACCGGGGTAGATCTCCATGGTAACTTATGCTGAACACCTAACCTGCTCCGGAGCAGGTTATGTTCCAGATAAGAGATCAACTCAGTGAAAGCAC
Source organism: Lindbergichthys nudifrons (assembly GCA_943590975.1). Taxonomy (NCBI): domain Eukaryota; kingdom Metazoa; phylum Chordata; class Actinopteri; order Perciformes; family Nototheniidae; genus Lindbergichthys; species Lindbergichthys nudifrons. The sequence continues at coordinate 21,999 of CALSBW010024199.1, forward strand.
CGCCTGCTGACCAATCAGAGCTCAGTGTGCGGAGTTTAAAGCTATCAATTCATATTACAGGAGTTTAAACTGCCGTATGCAGGGAAGACGCCGACGTGTCACACTTATCATTCATATCACATCATCAATCACATCATCGATCATATAATATCATAATATATCATATATGTCAGCTTCTCGAGCCGTATCTGGCCGTGCAACACTTACATTGTCATGCAGAAGTATTATTTTAACCAACACGTTAAGTTGAAGAAACACTCAAATGCAATTAAAGTCAGATCCACTCATGTCTTAGATGGGGCAGTGATATCATAAACTGTTAACCTGTTAAGGACCAAGCCTGTTTTTCATGTTTCAGGCTCAAAAATGACATGCCCAAAACAAATGACTACAACCTAACTTCTAAAAGGGTTATATGAATAATTTCTTTTATCAAAGCAAGGTTACATCTGTGAGTTGGATGTAGAAGTGTCAGAATCAATATAGATTTTTCTCAGTCAGAATAAATTCAGATGGAACATGGTAAAAAAAAAAAGGAAAAATTCTTACCTCTGCCTAAAAAAAACCCATTACTTATAGTTAAAACTACCCTTGGATGATGGGTTAGTAGACTAAAAGCTTTAGGAATCCAAAGTACAACATATAATAAGTACCCTGTATCAAGATTGATGCAAAACAAGTGACATGTGACATTTTTCGAGAGGTTTAGCCAAAAACACTCCACCTCTGAGGTGATTTGGGTGGAAATTGTTTTTTTTCCATATCTCTGGAACCCATTGGTCGATTTTGATTGACACCTCTTTCTGACCGTTAGAGCCAATATAATCGAAGTCCCCCACACATTCACTCATTGTGAAAGAAAAAGGTGGGGGCTTCGCAATGTTGCATTAGAGCAGGGGTCACCAACCTTTTTTAGGGTGAGGGCTACTTTCAAAAAATAAAACAAGTCGGGGGCTACTTTTACTCCTCTTTTTTTTGTTTTTTGCAGTGTATATATTTAGCACATTTTAACAATATGATATGCTTACCTTTAACCTTTGTGTGCTGTTTGGGTCTGTGGGACCGCTTTCAGTGTTTACTAAAAGAACATGTATGCAATTTAATTATTTTAACCTGCTTTATTTGGGGGTGGACGGGCCTCACCTCCTCTAGGGGGGTCCTCACCTCCTCTAGGGGCATGCACCCCCGGGAAGATTATTTTTAAATGTTGAAGTGAAATGCATCAATCTGGAGCACTTTGAGCACAACATGAATTGATGGAAACAGCTCTCAACACTCAGATGAAAGGGAGCTGTATACTTTTCAATAATCCAAACATCTTTAGAATATGATCACAACCAATAACAAATCATTTAAACTGGATTATTCTTATTTTATGTTACCTAGTCTGCATTCTTTCTTTTTATTTATGCATATTTTATTCATCACTCCCCTTTCAAACTGTTTCTTTTTTTTTTTTACTGTCCTATACACATTGGAATGATTTCTTACTTTATCTATATTAAATAGATAAAGGTGTGCTCTCCCTAGCTCTCTCGCTCTCGCTCTCTCCCCCTCTCTCTCTCTCCCTATCTCCCTCTCTCTCTCTCTCTCTCTTCTCTCTCTCTCTCTCTCTCTCTCTCTCTCTGTCTCTGTCTCTGTCTCTGTCTCTGTCTGGCTCGCTCACAGAGGCTGTGTGCTCCTCCGTGGCGATGACGGCTTGCGTTAAAAAATAATAATCAACATATTTGTAAAGTGGGGGGACACAAACGGGATTTCAAAAGAGCGGGGGACATTTCCCCCCTGTCCCAGGTGGAAATTACGCCATTCGTGTGTGTGCGTCAAGTGCAATACATATGCAAGTTGCAACACACAGAGTGCCCGCGGGCACCGTGTTGGCTACCCCTGCATTAGAGTGAAGCTACAGTCTAGCTCTGACATCTAGAAACCTAAAAGCATGGATTATCCGTCTGTTTGCTCATGGATTATCAGAAATAATTTCAAAGGGACACAGACACATTGGATTAACCTATGGATTAACTTCAGCAGCGTTTTTATCGTGTTAATGCCATTGAAGACCACTTTGGAGAGACTACAGAGCCAAGGTAAAAATGTTAGCATTTTTAGCTACCTAGCGTCACCTGTTTTGATGTCCGTTTTTGCTTATAACGTCGCCATTTCGTATAATTTAGTGATAAGGAGGGTACCCATCGATTCTGTGTCACCTCACGATGTGAAACGATGTCATGGATGTAGAGAAAAGATAAATAATAAGGTTTTGTGAGTGATATTCGGTGCAGTAAGGTGTTAGCATTGTTCGCTCGTTGCTAATTCAGAGGCTCAGTGTTAGCATTGTGGGTTTTCTTTTGAAAAAAAATACAAAAATGATCAGTTAGATGAGTTTCTTCCCGTTACATGGATATAAAACATTCATAGTTTATTAAATATTAAGATGCCCTCAGACACTGTTTCCTCAGATGACGCGTTTTTCCCCCTGGTATCGGGGGGAAGGTGCTTAACAGGTTAATGTACGCATTCAAACACTCTGTAGTTTTGAACATTTTTTTTACAAGCTGTTCTGTATTCACCTTGCATGTGCAACTATTGCCCCTTTCACACAGTTCCCGTTCTAGCTCCGTGCTAGAGCTTTTCTGGTTCGGAACCGGTTCTTCTTTTCAGCCCCCGTTTTGTTCACACCGCCCAAAGCCCGACTGGTGCTGCCGCTGCTGCGTCATGACGTCACCGTTTACGTCGCTGATTTTCTCCCCAACGGCGCTCACTACAACAACAATGGGGGACTGCGTTGGGTCGAGGATCGTGTTGCTTTTAATCATACAAAGCCAGATTAAATTAAATTAAATAACGACTTCTCCAACCTTATACTTTTCTCCAGAGTGCCTTGGTTCATTGTTTATTAATGTGTTACAGCGGCATTTACCGACTGCTGCAGTGCTGGCTGCTCTTCCACAGGAGTTTATTCTCCCGTTAACTCACAGCAGCGGCCACTGTAAAGTATTCACTGTCCGACTGTCACACAAGCAGCTGATACATATCCCCAATTCCCCATAAGTGAATGTGTGTCAGTCTGAATTGACGCTGTTTGGCATCACAACGCTGCTAAACTGACTATAACTTGACTACTTGTTGCTATCCTGTTTTCTACAGGCACATTTTACCGGCGTATTTTTCATTATAATTCTACTTGTGATAGTCGGACATGACAACCTGTGCAGCCCATGTATTGATTCCATCCGATAGCTGCTATAATACAAAACAAAACGTCTGCCTGCTCTCCACAATGATCAATAACAGCCAGGGGCGGACTGGGACAAAAATCAGCCCGGGAAACTCGACCGGCCGACCGGCCCAACTCGGTCAACGGGGGGGGACGGGACGGGGAGGGTCACTTTGCTCAGCACTACTGCTTGTTACAACTTTTATTTGCCGTACTCGCCTTTAACTGTTAGCTCAGGTTAATCTCGCCCCCCTCCAACGTAAGCGTGACGTATGCGGTTCTTACTTCTAGACCGACAATGTTTTGGTGCTTGAAACGTACCGGATTCCGGAGCTTAGAGGCGGCTCCGCTGCGGTGTGAACAGGAAAAAACGGTGCTTTTCAGGCTCTAGCTCCGAACCGGCCCTGGAACCGCGTTGTTGTGAAAGGGGCATCTGTGGCTTTTATCCTAGTTTATCTGTTTAAGTCATGGATGTTTAAAGTTTAACTTCTTCATATTTGTCTAACGTGATAGTTTACTTTTCATTCATGAAGTATGACGCTGCGCTGTCAGTACGCTTGTCCCTGTTTGTGATTGGTCAAATGTTGCTAACCCCGGCCCTTTCACATGAACGTGCTCTCAGCCGGACAGAGAAACCTAGGCTTGATTTACCGAGTTGATAACCAGCGTCGTAGGACCGCTTAGCGAGATCGCGTTTGGTAGGGTTAGTTAAGCCAGATAACTCAAACATATCCAGGGTCTGTTGAACTGGCTTCGTAGTACAGGGCACGGGAGACCTGTGACTGGTACAGAAAGCTGTTGTTGAAGTTAAGAAAGACGTATCAGCTGCTTATTTCAGCAACACTAGAAAATCATGTTTTCTATCAAAACCATTTCAGTACAATCCCGCTCTTCATTGCAACTGCACAACAAGTCTATAGTGTTAGTCGGTTAAATTCTGACTAAAGGTTTAACTATAATAAACATGAATTCAATTACAATAACTAGTTACCTGCAAAAAAATGTAATCATTAACCTAATCAAAAGTATCACAATATAAAAGTAATGTAACCTGATTACTTACTGTTACTTTTGGAATACCTCAATATCAAATGCAATGAAAAAACAACAATAAGATGTTTTTTTGTATTATGTAAGACAACAGAACAAGGTGACCTTAGAAAAGAAGAAAACCAAGATATTTAATATTAAGATGTGTCATATTAATGGGGCCACCTTATTCTAATTTTCAGGTTCATATTTGTATTTAGTGTCTCTGCTCGGACATGTCTCCATTCTTATATGTCCGGCAGCTCAGTCAGTAGGGGCTTGGACTGGGAGCTAGGGTCGCCGGTTCAAGTCCCCGAACAGAACATATGTGGTCAAATCAGTCGCATTGACCCGAAGACACATTTTGAGTTGTATACACTGTTGGAAAGAGGAGATTCCTAGCTTTCTAATGATATCAGGATTGTTTTTGTACTCCAAATATTAAGCAAAATATGTCACATTATATAATGACTGTCATCATTTTGAGAAAAAGGCCTTCAAAGTTTCCTCTTCTCTGGAATCCATCGATCTGATTGATTATTAGCGGAGCAAATGATCAAAATAGTCCGGAGGGAAAATATTTCCGTTTGGATTACTGGTCTGGGGGAAGCTCGCGAGTGTGTGTGTGTGTGTTTGTGTATTTTTGCGTTTGTGTATATAGAGTGGCGAAGTCCCTCCCCTTCCGGTGGACCTCCATGGAACCTTATTTCGGAAAAATTATGTATTGAAGTCAATGGAGAGAGAAAGATTATCTTTCGATCCCGTTTGAATTGTGCCACGAATTACACATATGATGTTTGTCAATTTAAAAGATGATTTTGCAAGTAAAAAAAAATAAATGTGTCGTAAAACTGTGAAGTAACACATTTGTTTGTGTGAAACGCTCAATGAACTACATCTCTGGTCAACAACACACGTCACCAAGATGGCCGTCACTACTGTCTTGTCAACAAAACGATTGACTTCCCTCACTATCACCACAATGAAACACGTCCAGAATGCAAAGCTGCCTGCCTGCCTTCCTTTGATTCTCTCTGAACTGCCTGGTCGTTTTAATGTTTAATGTCAACCATTTGTGCAGATAGCATGAAGTAGAAAAGATCGCTAGCGTTAGCGTTAGCATTTCTCCCCCAGGCTTAAATTGTGTATTATAGAATGACAGTACTCTTCAAAGGGTTCACGAAATATGACTACTACTCTTACTGTTTAACATTTTGGGTTACTTAATGTTACTTCATGTTAAGGCTAATAAAAATGACAAGGCTGTAATGCTAACTAACGTGCTAGCTACTAGCTAGGTAGCTAACTTGATCAAGCCACTCATGGTCCTTTCATCAGACGGGAAGCAAAAGAACAAGCAAGACCCATTGCTGGTATAATAACAACCTGGTACTAAGCAAACAGGCATCTTGTTAAAGTTATCTTATCTTAGCCAGCGCCATATAGATAGATTCTATCTATATGGCGTTATCTTATCTTAGCTATCTCTATTTTAGTGGAGGAAAACAATTGTGACATCACTTACGCGACTCTGGGATTTGTAGTCTTTCTAGTTGCGTATTTTTCATAGTCTTATATTTTAACAGTTTTACGACAAACTGTGACTTTTTTGACATGGAAATGATTTTTTAAGATTGACAAACATCATATGTGTAATTCATGGCACAATTCAAACCGGATCGAAACATAAGTTTTCTCTCCCCATTGACTTCAATGCATAATTTTTCCGAAATAAGGTCCCATTACCCGGAAGTAAGTGGGCGTGACTTCGCCACTCTATTGTGTTTGTTTCCCGGGGAAAACACTCACGAGAAACACCGGCTGTTGTTATGGCTGCTGTGACGTTAAATTACTCCGTTCTCCGCTTGTAATTATACCGTTACAAGCTTCATAGTTGTATTTATCATCTATATTTGCCGAAACAAGTTTAATATTCTGAAAGCCAAGACTTTGTTTATTTGAAATCAGATGAAAACAACTGTAACGGACCATGCCGTGTTATCTATGATTACTATATGCCTTACATTCATAATTTCAGCCGGAGGGAGGGGAGCTGCGCTACGGAAGAGCAGATTGCGAGTGAGAGGTGCCTGTCATCTTCCCTTTACAAGCTTCACAAATGTATTTATCGTGTGATTTTGGAAATAAAAGTTTCATATTCTGAAAGCCAAGACTTTGTATATTTAAAATCAAACAAAACACCTGAACCCCGAAAAAATAGTTTTTTACGCAAATCCACGTTTATTTTGAAATGAGCCGTTGCGACTTCCGACTGGTTTCGATAGAGTGGGTCACATATGGAGTGAGGACTGGTACTTGGAGAGGTCCCAGTTCACCTCTTGGGCCCTGCCGTGGTGCCCTTTAGCAAGGCACCGGACAACTATTATATATTATTTCAATTATTATATTATTATTTCAAAACGTATTGCAACATTTTAATACTGCTAGTAATCCAGTTACCTAGAATCCAGTTACCTTATTTGTATCTGTTAAAAGTAATCTGTTAATATAAAGCAGTTCCTACACTGGGAGTATGATTCCAGATCTACTGGAACATCTTGGCAGAGAAACATAAATCATTCTTTTTTAGAATAATCGTGAAATCACAAGAGCTGTTTGAAGACGTCAGGATCAGTGACTCATGTTAGGTTCAAAGAGATCTTCCCAGGACCGCAGCCGTCACAGGAAGTTACTTTTTGACATTTTCCCTTTATTTGGTTTTAACATTACATTACATTTTAACAACATAAAAATACAACATGGGGTGTTCTCCATTTGAAATCAAAAACAACAATACATTAAAAAAGAACTACAGTTATTTAAATAAAAGAAAGTTTCTGGGAAATGTTGACTCTCCACTTCCTTCAATAGTACATTACACTGCAATAAATGTAGCTGATGCTTTAATCCAAAGCGATTTACAATGAGTGCATTCAACCATTAAGATAAAAACCCCAAAATGATTAATTATTTGAATACATTAGCTTTCAGTGAGTCAAAGAGTTTTTGGGCTACTGCCTTGGCTTCAAATTAGCTAAACCTTTCTATTTTATTAATTTCTAAATGATCATGGTTGGATATAGGGCCTTTCTACTCTTGCAGCCTCTCAAAGTGCTTCTGGACTACATGCCAACTTTTACATATTCACACACGCATGTATACACTGATGGCATTACTGCAATACAAACTGCTCATAGTTCATCTGCGTATCTGTGCTGCTGCAAAGGGAGGGCAGGTTTCACACCAATATGAAGAACAGCGGTTCGATCCCTGTTTAGTTTGATCCAAAGCTCAATAAGTCTTACACACTGATACCTGTTCAGGAGTTATTTGGGGTCCACTAACTTGCCCAAGGACACTTCTTCATGCACACAAACGGAGATAGGGATCGAACCGTCAATCTTCCCATAATTACACAGCCATCCCCTGAGCCTGAGCTTTACTTTACAGTACTCTTACATATTTATATTTTGTGTAAATATTGTCTTCATTTGTTCTTTTTAGTCTTAAAATAGTTTTTAAAATAACTTTTATATTCGTACAATGTTTGGCTCCTTTCTTTAAACAAACATATTCTTCTTGCTGTGTCTTTGTTTGCCCAATTTACCAGAGGTGGAAAATAACTAAGTACATACGTACTTGATTATATATTTGAGGTACTTGTACTTTAGTATTTTCTTTTTATGCTACTTTATACTTCTACTCCACCTTATTTGGCAGCAAATAATTTTTTTTGACAACATTGGTTAATAGTGACTTTTGCAGGTTCATATTATTTAAACAAAAATGAAATCAACTAATTCATTATGATGTAATATTTTGAATGGCGAAACCTGGCAGTATAACAATTCATTCTCATAATGTACTGCTGCAAAATTAAAACGATAGACACATGAATGCATCACTAAATATAAAACAGTGTAATAATGTATATTATTTGGAAAATAGCCACTTTGTATAATGAGTACTTTTATATTTGGTACTGTTACTTTTTACAATTTTGAATACAGGACTTGGACTTACTTGCAATAGAGTATTCCTACAACGTATTATTATTTTTACTTAAGTATAACATCTGAGTACTTCTCCCCCTTCTGCCATTTACACCAAAGCAAATTCCTCGTATGTGTAAACATACTTGGAAATAAAACTGATTCTGATTCTGGTGTAGTCAGGTAATAATTCTACATATCACATTTATTTTATCCATTAGGCATTTAACAACTGATTGTGTATCCTTAGATGTCAGACCTGCATTAACCAATGACATGTCCTCTCTCCCTAGGCATCTGACGGAGGTGCAGCAGGATCTCTGGACTGACCCGATCATGGAGTCCCAGAAGGCCCAAGGTGTCCTACCAACTTCTCCCTGCCCACGCAAGCGCCGCTTCACCCTACGCAGCAAAAAGAAGAAGGACGGGGTGATCCGAGGCAAGCTTCGCATCCGCTCCATTCCCGGAGCCTTCCTGGTGCTGGGGGTCATTGTGGTGGTTGTTGGCACGGCGCTGGCTGTGGCGGGGTACTGGCCCTACCGGATATCCAGGGCGCCGCTCCTGGGAGCCGCAGAGGGGGACGGTATCTCTGAGTCGCAGAGTTCCGGCTGGAGTATGGGAGCAAAGAGCCTCCTCTCCACAGCCAGCTTCATCCACAGTGAACGGATGAAGCTGCTGGGGCCCGTCATCATGGGAGTGGGCCTCTTCATCCTCATATGTGCCAACACTGTCCTGTACGAGAACCGGGACAGGGAGACGCAGATGTTGCTGGCTCAGATGCACAGCGTGATCTGCTCCGTGTCCGCGGTTGTCCCCTCGGCGGACCTCAAAGACATCGCTGTAGCCAGCTCCATGTCCAGACACTACGAGTGGCTGAGCAGTTTACCCGCCGCTCACCTCAACATCCTCTGTGTGCAGCAGCTCACCAGCTCAGAGCCCCTGCTGCGCACAAGACCCCCTGCAGAGCAGGAGGACCAGGCAGAGGGCATCTACCAGCAGCAGGCCGTGCTCCAGACAGAAGCCCTCCACCACCAGGAGTCAGAGTCTCCGTCTTCCCTCCACTCCTCCCACTCTAACTCCTGTAACTCCAGTCAGACTGATTTGAACACGCAGTTCGGAGCTGATGACGGTGCCAGCTTCACTCGCCCGCTCGTCAACAACTTCCTGCAGTCGGCCAGCTCCATGTCCACCCTGGACGAGATGGAAAACCACGCCGTGCAGCCGAGGCGCTGCCACAGTATGAGCTACAGGACTAACCCGTACACAGCTCCACCTGTGCGTCTGGAGAGTGGAGAGGAGGGGGAGATAAATCAGCAGGTGGTCTCAGGTAGAGAGGCTTCCTCAGATGTTTGCGTGAACATCCCTTGGGCGGTTGTGGATGCCGCAGAGGAGCAAACTCGCCGGAGCTGGCCTCGGCTGGACCTGGGTGGCGGGAGGCGGTACCTGAAGTTGGAGAACAAGGAGGACTCGGTGGACCGGCTGCTGGGGCAGCTGGAGCAGCAGTGTTTGCAGTGGGATAAGAGTTTTGGATCTGGGCCTTTCCAATGATCGGCAGCTTTTTATGGTGAACTCTGGATACAAACCCCCTTGCAACCATCATGACATCTTCCTGTGGATTCTATATTTTGGTTGGGGCAGAGACACTGAGCCCTGGATCATATAGAGTACAGTATTTCTCACAGGATCTTCCAAAACTAGAGCACTTTCGCAATCTTCAGTGGAATAATGATATGCAGAGGTTACAGTCTGTGCTTGGCTTCCAATCTGATCCGCCAGATGTTTTATATAATTGAAGGAACAATAAACAAAACTCTGCACTGTCACAGATGAGCAAAAAGGTTTGACACACTGTTTACTTCTGCAATATGGGGTTGGCAGCAATGCCAGAAATTAACTTGTTTCTCAAAACAGAGCTGTGTTTGACAGTTTCTAGGACACAGTGTGCAGCAGAGATAGAAGGTTGATGGGTTTCACTGTGCAAACAACTCTGAACCAAACTACCTGGACCTGAGTCCATAAAGTGCTGACAGCTTTTGACAAATGCAACTGGTATATTACAATGGGATTTGTTTTCCTCAGACGAGGTCCCATACTCCAAATGCAATGCATGGCAGTGATGTACAGTATGTTACATCTTAATACTTATGCAGATGAATGTCATTGTGGGGTTTATGTGTATAAGAAGTGATAATAAAAGGTTCATTCAGTTTATTATAGCTTGGGTCTTGTTTTCTTAGGCTTGGCCATTGTTTCTGTGGTAACCTTGGGAACAACCTTCACATGTATTGCAATTATGTTTATTAATTTGCTATATTGCTTCATTAACTACGTTTTAGTTCTGTGGTACTCTTTGTATACCCCCATGATCGATTCATCTTAAATGGTCAAAACTAAAACATATGTGAATAAAGAGAGATTAAATAAAAATGTTGTCTACTGCAAACTGTGAAAGAATTCTGAAAATGAGAGTAATGCAGTGCAGAGCTACAGCTTCAACCAAACAACACATCCAGCACTAGGCAACACTATTTAAACATTTAATGGAGGGTTTATAACAAACTATATTATTTACGTTAGCAGATTTAGTGTTTATTATGCATTTACTGCCCCTGTGGGCCCCTATAAGCTGAAGCCGCTGAACAAACCTAATGAATGGCAATATAGCTGTGCACGGTTGTAAAAAGTTTCATACTTGACATTACTGACATTTGTTTGCATATTGTGTTATAATTCCCATTTAATGCGATGAGGATCTTTTTATTATGCATTCCCTGTTGCATTATAATGTGCCTGAAAACCCTGATTTTAATGTATTACAAATATGGGAATTATTATACACTATGACCCTTCAGCAAAAAATCTCAATGAATGAACAAAACAAGCTTTATAAACATGGACGTCATAAAAAGTGATACCAAAATCAAAACCAGTGAACAATACTGTACATCAGTCACCACGTATTGCTGTGTGCAAATACATTATAGTTATAAACCATTACTATTCTACATAGAGGGACCGTGACTGTGTTCAGCTATAAAGTAGTGCAGGCATGACGTATATTTGTACGACAACTCGGCTCCCTCAAAAAAACTATGGGATTTTCCCATTGGATTTCGGTATATTGCAGAAAATAAGCTCTTTCACAAGCACAGGTTTATGATACTTGGACATTTTGTGTAGCAGGATTATCTCCACATATTAATATAATAGTTGAAACAAAAATGCTATCGCTAGAAGTCAAATACGTAGCTATAAATGAACTACATCATGAACACATGACTTCACGTCAACGGCGCTAAGCTAAAGGCGGCTAATGTTCGGCGTAATGGCGTTTAGTAGCCTAATTTAGACGCTAATTAGCAATCGCAGAATTGATGACATGTAAAAGCTTTAGACATTCACCAGTGGGGTATTTACTGACGCATTTTATGTTGTGTAACAATATCTCTTCAGCTTTTATTAGACACAGACCTTATGTGGGGAATCTAATCAAAAACTCATCAAAAAAACATTGACTTCAAGATGAGCTAACCAGAAGTGCTTAATTGCTGACTCATTAAGGGGTTAGGACTCATTACTGTTTTTGTGATTTTGTTGTTATTATTACTAATAGGAAGGATGGCCATAACTATAAAAATATGACCCAAGTTGTACAAAGGTTGGTCCTTAATGATGAAGGGAAGCTCTTTGTTGTCTTTATTGTGGTTGCTGCAGTATTTTGTTGTAATGAAAGCAGGGACCCCTCCTCTCCTCCGCTGGTTTCCTGTTGACCATCTCTTCTTAGAATGCAACAATGCAACCCCCCCCCCCCCATACCAACAAATGGATACAACTGATTGTGGAGAAGAGGCATGCCCGCAGCTCCAGTGAGACGAAGTGATCCGACCACTGTTACAGATGAGTTGAGTGTATGTCATAGAGGGAAGAGCTTCCGCGTCCTCCCCCTTAGCAACACGTGCAGAGATGTGCAGAGATGTGCAGAGGCGACTCCTCCATGTTTGAAAGATCTTTAGCTGGTTATCTGTTAGGGGTGTAACGGTTCACAGAATTCACGGTTCGGTATGCACCTCGGTTTGGGAGTCACGGTTCGGTACGTGTTCGGTACAACAAGAAAAAGCAAATAAAAGTCCCAAATGCATAATTCCAGGTTTGTTGTTATTTATTTTTGAACAGTGATGCAAGTTTCAGTATACAAATAAGGAACTCTAACATTTTGAATAATTAACTGTATTACACAGTTAAAAACAAACCACAAACAGCACACACACTCAGATGGCCATATTATCTATAGCCTAATGGCTGATGTCAAACTTATTGGCTTCTTAAAAACAGCGGGGATAAGCTGTTGAACTGCTGTTGTCTTTTGCCGGGCTCCGGTGATTGGCAAATCTGGGTGATGCCTTCTGATATGATTTAGCATGTTTGGCGTGTGTTACCATTAGCATACCGCACCGCTGTCTAACAACGCCGACACACCGTCCTCGTCCGATCCACCACTCGCACTCCATCGTTATTATAGTCCACAGGGAACCTGACATTTTCCCACACAGCTGATTTAAAAGAAGCAGGTGGGTCTTCTAGCTCCTGTGTGTTATCTGAAATCACCATACTAACTTTTTCTTCTTCTTGTATTTTGTTCGTTTTGTTGTGTTTTCTTCTTGTTCTTCATTTGTTGTTTAAGGGTGGCTGGCAAACAGCTTTTAGGTGCAATACCACCCCCTGGATTATATAGTGTAGTGGATACTGCCCCAAGTGACAGACTTTTTTCCCACTCATAAAAAAAGGCGTATTCGTTGTGTGACTGCATGAACCGAGCCGTGACGGTTCGGGACGAATACGGATACCGTTACACCCCTATTATCTGTGTGTGCTGCCTGTTCTGTATGCCATGTGTGTTCTAAATGTACACCAAGCAATATGAGCGGTTCAGCAGAACAATCAGTGGCTGTGTCTTGCTCTGTGTCCACCACAGAAATAAACAACATTGCCATGCCTGCAAAAGCAGCTGCTGTCTGTCGATGTCTCATTTATTCAAACTGTCGAAGTACTGGCTCCTGGTTGTATATGTATGCAGCATGTAATCATGTCTCCAGGCTAGCTGCTGATGAGCCCATTCCTCAGCTCAAAGCAGAAAACATTTGAGACCCAGGGTCACTTTATCACCAGATGAATGAAATCTATTTCCTCTCCTTCTCCTCGGTACCAGCTTGGTAATGTGTGAACAGGGGGTGAGTGATGGAGTGGCATGGGGAATTCCCCAGCTGCAATTATCCTCAGCAGAGCCTCCTGAAAATGTTCACTTCTTATTACATTCTATTATGGTTCCTTCCAGGCAGGTATGCAGTCCCTTGCGATCTCTTTTCATTTAATTGGTTATTTACAAGATGGCTTCTGGGTTTCTAACAGCTCATAAAGCTAGCTAGCAGGACCTCCTGCCCTCTGCAGCAGACGCACAGGAAGGTACACTATTCCAAACCGGCCCCTAAACCCCCCCTCCACCCCACTTCAACTCCCTATGCACGTATACATGGAGGCTCTGTCACATTAAGGCTGTTCCAAATCAACTAGTGGGGAGTGGGACTTATTGAATCCTCCATCAGGAAGTTCTCAAACAACCCAACAGTAAGTTATGAAACCCCCCAACAGGAAGTTATTAAACCCTCCAACCGGAAGTTATTAACCTGTTAAGCACCAAGCCTGTTTTTCATGTTTCAGGCTC
>CALSBW010024200.1:0-14394 GCA_943590975.1 Lindbergichthys nudifrons
ATTTGTATAGACATTGGAACAAAATGCAACACCTAACAGTTTGATATCTTGAGATTAAATCTTTTGCATTGCATTTTGATGCACCCTAACGTGTATACAGACAGGACGTAACAATAATAACAAAAAAAAAGATTAAAAAAAACAAAAACTGAAAAGGAAGTGACGAATGAATTTCGACACCACTACCATCAAATACGGAGCGAAAAGTTTAACCACAACAATCAAGACTATATGAGCTACCACTAAACACAGTATGAAAATTACCATTAATAAAAACCCTGAACGTTTACTTTTCGTTTTAAACATCGTTTTAAGGTGTAAACGTGTCATTTAGGAACTGCGACAGCATAAATATGCGAACACAAACCTACAGACTGCTGGAGAAGAGATATCACAGGGGGGGGTTGGGACACACACATTCCGATGGCCAATTAGTTTTAAACAAAGAGTATACTCAACATAGGCCTACAGTAGGCATGGGGGGTGGGGCTGGTGAACGGTATGGTCAATGTTTGTAAACACTGTGACATTTTGACTTTATTTGATCATTTCAGTTAAAAACTAATGTTCATATTTCTCTTTTTGAGAAGAGCAATATGAATATGTTAGTGGCTGACCCAGCCCCATGGTCTGTCACAGTAGTGCAGGAAAGAGAAGTGCACTGTTTTGCCTGGCTGGACCTGTAATTTACAGGAAAGGAGTGCGCGTCTAAAGAGACGCGCAACCATGGAAACCAAACAATGGTGTAGCTGTATTGAAGTCCGAGTGGAAACAGTAGCATTTGGAGCATTATGTTAGAATGAAACAGTCAGGTTGTGACTCACAAAAAAAAAGTGTTACTTCACTAACTGTAAGCTTGTCACTCAGAGTAACCTACAGTTAACTTAGGCCACATTTACACGGGAACGAAACGGCTTGTATCTGCATAGTTTCTCTTACGTATAGCCCTATTATTTACACGAGGCCGTAACAAACGGACCCCACAAACGATAACGGGTCCCAAGGTGGATAGATTTGCAAACGAAACTCTCTGGGGGGTCAAACGAGTCCGTGTAATCGCGGTCTTGTGTGGAAGTACAGCGCCACTTACAGTCCCGGCATATGTACTACAGCGTTTCCAGCGGTCTCGTTTGAACAGACATGTTAAATGAAACGAATGCATGTGAACGGAAGACTGTTTTGAAAACGCATACTGTGCATAAACGCAAACGTTCCCGTGTAAAAGCAGCCTTAACTGCTGGAGAAGAAAGATCAGGGGGGGAGAGAGCTGTGGCTGATGGGCCATTAGGCGTGTAAACACACAGCTGAGAGCTGCCGTTTCATTCAGACTGTTTAAAAAACGGTAACAACGGACTATTTTTCTTAGCGGATGCATGTCAATTTAAATCAATACATACAACTATTTTTTAAATCAATAAAAATATTTTCTAAATCCATAAAAGCATTTCAATTAATATTGGGAGTCATGTCGTTACTCCCGCTACGCGTCGGGATCCTGATCTGCCTGACAAGGCTCCATTAAAATATAAATATTTTTAGTGAATTACTGAGTTTAGGCACGTTAATAACGTTTTAATGAAGTTGAATACAGTATATTCATATTTGTCAGTGATTTCATGTCAATTTGGCGAACATAAACATAAATGATCGTGGTGAAGATGATGATTAAATTAGGATTACAAATCGAGAGCCGGCTGCATTTCCTCTCGCTCGTTTTTTTCGACTAAACAACATTATTTTGTTAAATAACAACATGGTGATGTTTTGTAAATGATTACATGTCTCTTATTTAGCACAGACTATGATCCTATCCGTGACATATGGATCTTAACAAAGATCCGCTATACAGTAGTACCAGACATACTGTACATCCAGCGTACTGTATCGAAGTTGATTTCACATGAGCTCCAGTGTGGAACCCCACTGCACCCCCTGGTGGATCAATTATCCATTGCAGCTGGCTTCACAATAATTACATTTATTTATCACGGGGCGGTCTCAAGTCAGACTGGAGGCTGTCTCTTGATCACGGGCAGATCACGGGCCGATCACGGGCCGATCACGGGCCGACCACGGCCCTCGCGTTTCAAACTGTCCTAAATGAGCTGCTACATCTGTATACAACGTTAGCTTAGCCTGATCGGCCCGATCTTCATTCAGAAAACAAGTATTTTAAAAGGTTTTTAGCCTGCCGTCTTGTCTGTAGACTTGTCAAGCATTAATTCATGGTTTTTACTAAGCGGTATCAGTATGTTGTTACTTCGGCATCATTTAGAAACGTGTATTACAATTTAATCACGGTAAAATATGTTCATTTTGTTGTAGTTGTAGCCCCCGAGCCAGCGGGTCTTGTTTGAATGACGCGAGTAAACACAGCTGACTGCCGCGGTGAAACTCGAGTGTTTAGAGCGATGCGATAGGAGCGATAGGAGCGATTAGAGCGAAGCGATTAGAGCGAAGCGAATATTCGCATTGCGTCCGGTGTGAACGCAGCATTAGTCACGCGTCCGTGGTCCAGACTTTCTCCCAGGACCCAGCAAGACCGACCAGAACCAGGTTACCACATGCTTTTATTGAGTGACTGATTACCTGATTCTGATCAGCTGTCTGGTCTCCGGCGGAGCTACTCCCATCACTCTAGCAGCCGGTGCTCTAACCACAACCCGCTGCCAGTGTACTTAGTTACTTTCCACCAGTTGATGCTGTCAGGGGAATCTGTGAGATTATTTAAAAATCGTGACGAGGAAACCTTTGCTGGTTTCATAAAAATATGATCAATTTAATAAGAAACATTCTTCTTAAGAGAAATATCAACTACAACTCCCAGAAAGCATTGCTGTAAGTCAGTGATTCTCAAATGGGGGTAGGCCTACGTGGACCTCTGGGGGTACGTTGGGGTACTGCAGGGATAAAAAAAAAAAAAAAAGTTAATTAAAAAAATACCATCCATGATTACAAAAATAATCATAGTACAATAAGTTAAATAGAAAACACAATTTTATATAAAATATTCCTAGAAAAAGGGTTCAAGCTTTTCTGGTACTTAACTGGTTCTTAAGTGTGTGGTCACGTTCTAGTCATTTTGCTCAGCGCTACTGCTTGTTACAACTTTTAATGCCGCACTCGCCATTAACTGTTATTGCTCAGGTTAATCTCGCCCCCCTCCGACGTAAGCATGAAGTATTGGTTCTTGCCGGGCAGCCGAGTGGGGCCAGCTAAGAACCGGTTTTCGGTACTGAGAGCCGGCTCCGCTGCAGTAGAAACAGGAAGAACCAGAGCTAAACCAGGCTCTAGCCCGGAACCACGCTGAGCGGGAAGCCAGTTGCAAGATTAGAGTATAAGAAATAGACATTGAAATGGAATCGTGGTTCAAACGTAGCAGCACTACAGTAGGGAACGTGGACAACGGAGAAAAAAAGAAAGCCAAAATTGAGCCAACAAAATGCTGTCAATATCAGGAGGCGTATGCTTTGATGGGATTCACGTCAACAAACGGCAATCCGCCCCAGGCATTGTGTTTTTTCTGTGGGGAGAAACTACCCAACAGCTTGATGAAACCAGCGCACCTCCAGAGCCATCTCAGCACCAAACACCTGTGTCATGTTGGTCAGCCACCGGAGTTTTTCAAGAGAAAACTTGCTGAGTACAGATCCTCGCAAGAGATGATGCAAAAAGCCTCCACAACATCAGCCAAAGCACTGGAGGCATCGTATGCGGTGTCACTGCTCATCGCTAAAGCCAAAAAGCCGTACACGGTCTCTGAGGACCTAAAACTCCTAAATAGTGTCAGTGTTATTACATAGTTTGTTTTATAATTGCACATTTATTTTCAGTTACAACGTTTTAAAAAAAAACAACCTTTCATTCATTGTGGTCACTTCATTGGAGACTGCTAATTAAATGCTGTTTTCTTGATATGCATGGGGTTTCGGATGGTATTGTTGCACATCAGGCGCACCACAGTGGATTTTATTATAATATTTGTGTATTGTATTTTATAGTTTTTGCATAATATATCATTTTGTTTTAAAAAAATGTCTCATGCATAAAGATGAAAATATCCTTAGTTTTTGTAATTCATGCATGAAGGAGTTAATTAATCAAACACTGATGGAACATCACTATATTGTAATTATTTATATAGGCTTTTTCTATCAAAAATGTTCAAAGGGGGAACATCACTGAAAAAAGTTTGAGAAGCACTGCTGTAAGTAACGTCTAATCAGAGAGCTTCAGATTGGCAAGATGATCTTTGAATGAGCATAATGTATTATATTGAGAACTTTAGATACTTTTAGATGCTCTTTCAGATTCTTGTATTTATTATGCAGCTCTTGCTCCTGCTATACAAAAATCAGTATGATGGTGATTTTTCTTAAATTGTTTCCTGCTTAGGAGTGAGTGTGAAAACCTGGAACATTTACCCGATAGACGACGGTCTGGAGGAAAACCACGAGACTTTCACTGTCACCCTGAAAAATGCAAAAAATGCTGTCCTGGGACAGAGGACGTCAGCTAGTGTCGAGATCATCGACCCCAGAGGAGGTGAAGCATTATCAGGCACATACTTTTGGTTTTGCATTAGTATTAAGTTCTGCAAAGTTAATTTGAGTTAACTCTTTTTGTAATTCTATTTATCACCTTGCTAAATGTTGATGTTAATTATTTGGTAATTTGTATGTGAATTCCTTATGTTTAGATTAGGAAAGGGATGAGGATGTTTTATAATTATGTCATTATTTTTATGAGATGTATCTCTTGTGCACTAAATGTATAATCTAAGATTTATGTCAGAGATTAGTACAGATGTGTGTGGTAGTTTAGAGAAAGTTTGGCCAGTAAAAGGTAAAGAATACCCTCTCTGCTATGTATCAGGAAGGTGTAATCCTGATGACCTAATGGTGGAGGAGGAGGATGAGCGACTCCCTACCGCCCCTCCTCCAGCTCAACTCCCTGACCCCCCCAAAGTGAAGGAGGAGGACAGCGTCACAGACATCGAGGCAGAGCTGCTGTGGGAGAACCAGCCCCACCCCCCTCAAGGAGACGTCCCTAACCGCCGGCCCTACCTGGACTACAGGGAGGGGGAATCAAAAGATCAGGCGGCCCCCCACAGCCACAGATCCTCCCCCAGCACTGGGAGCTCCGGGAGCTCCGGGAGCTCTGTACCCAGGGTCATACATGGAGGATTGAAGGTGAGGATTCCTCCAGCTTTGCTGCCTATTATCCTTCTTTTATACTATTTAAAGGAAGATTTCATGTAATTACAATCGTATCTTATAATCAGGCTGTCTCATATGCTATATGTCTGTGCAAGACCTTATTCTGAAATGAAGAGATTTGGTCTGGATGTTGAGTCGTTTAAATATACTTATTGGTGTTATTGGTGAATCTCCCGTACAAGGCTGGTCCGTTTGACCCTTCTGCTGATGTTCAGGTCCAGCTGTCAGGAGGAAGGAGGTCTGAGGAGAAGGTCTGGACGGTAAGACTCAGTTATTCCACAGTTAAATAAAAACAGTGCTGTGAATTGATAAAAAAAATGTTAATTTCTTCCCCTCCATCAGTTCCACAGTCTGACTCCTCTCCGGCTGGAGGAGCTGAAGCCGGGCGATGCTGGGAGGAGCTGGTCCCCTGACAGTCCCCCCCTGCAGGATCCTCCTCAGATGGATCATCCAGAACCCAGACACAACCCAGAGCTACGTCAGCGCAAGGTATAAACGCACAGTTCAGTTGCATTTTTCCTTGTGAAGCAGCACATGAAGTTATTAAATAAGCCCTGGCTGCACAACATTAGTGATGATAAACACATCCACAATGCATCGATCATTCTAATTCCAAATCGACAAATTGGAAGAGCAAGCAAGAATAGACCAAAATCTGCTCCAGTCAAAACTTTAAAAGTTAGTTAGGAGAATTGATTACAGTCTTGTAGCAGCCGTAGAGTCTTCTTTTTCCTTTCATTGTCATTACGATTCAGTCATTATAAGCAGTAAAGAGTCTTTCAATAAATATAACAAAAACGTTTTTTAAACACACTACCCACCCTAGCTTTTCGCATATTTCAATGCTAATACTTCTGTACTCGAAAGTAAATATATATTAATACTATTAAACTGTGGAGGCAGAAAACCAAAATAAAACGGTCATGCAGCTTCAGTAAAGTAATAATAACTGTCCCTCTCCAGGCTGAGTGTTTGAATGTTTCTGTTGTGATGGTGCTCTCAGACGGGGAAGTCAGTGAGCAGCTGGTGTGCTGAAGGCTGGACTCACTACAGGAGGCGCTGTTACACCGTCAGCTCGTCTGTGGCCAGCTGGGCCAGCGCAGAGAGGAGCTGCTCAATGCTGTAAATAACACCAAAACACTCCTCTTTTTATTTTTATTCTGACTTTATCTCTTTATTAAAATCATAACCTCAGGTTTGAATGTTTCTTATTGGATTTAATACTTGAGGATAATTCAGAAATGTTTTCCTGTTATCCTTATTTTTATAGGTGTGAATAAATGTAGATTTTTTTGGTACAGCGTTTTACCATGTTTTCTTCTCGAAATTAAAATAAGACCCAGCTTCTAAATACATCATCATGATCCCTTGCAACTTCACCATGGCACCAAACTCTGACCTATTTTACATTAACATTTTCATTGTATTCATCAGATGTGATTTTTACCATGTTTCCCTAACAGTTGCTACCAAATCACTTGAATAGAGGAAACATTTTAATTTACATTTAATTTAATTTATATGAAACATTATACTGGGTGAATTAAATAAAAACGTGCCCAACTGGGTGGAACAGTGTTTCATTTGTCATAATGCTTGTTGTGTGTACAGTTTCAGTCTGAGTTTAAGGACCTGCACACGTTTCAGTTAACTTTAGTTGTAAATACATCTTTTAATGTGTTTTTGGAACTTGGAATATTTGTGTGTCAGGTTCAACAGCAGCCTGACCGGCGTGAATTCCAGAAGAGATATGACCTGGCTATGGAAGTTTGCAGGGAGGAAGCCGTTTTGGATCGGTAAGTGGATGCTAACATACTGTCAGATTATTTCCAATTTGCTCAAGCAAGAACGTTTTGTACGTGCAGACTGTTTTTTTAAATGTCATACAAGTGATTAAATAGAATTTGTCACATTCGCCAGTTTTGTCATATCAAGAAAAATATTGATACAGAAACTGAACTAAAATATAACTAAAACAAACGTAATGCAAACCTAAAATTATGTTTATGAGATTTTTCTGTAGGTCTTGGTCCAGAATCATCCTCTGCTTTAGCACCTGACAGTGTGACATCAAACACTGAGGATTACATATGAATTTGTCTAATGTTATTATATTTTATTTATCATATTTTCTAAGATACTGTACTTTACTGAAAAGGTTTGATAGCTGTATTTTTGATGGCCTTGTTCTGAATTAGTTTATATTCCTGTTATTATTCATAGGAGAGTTTACTGAAGTTAAAAAACGGCAACACCCAACAGTAAGAGATCCATATGTTTGTCTGTTTCACAAAGAGGATAGTTAGTTGGTAAAATGTTAAGTACTTACATCTCATACAGAGAGGACAGAGACAGAGGAAATATCAACATCTGAGCAAAGACAATAAAGCACAAAAAGCAGCAGGGTCAGCCGTGCTTGACAATTACTTCCAATACAGATTCAAGTTGTGAACTGGCACATGACCTACTTGCATATTAATCACAGAGCCCTAACTTGTCATGTCAAACTTTTTTACAATTAACTAGGGCTGTCAGTCGATTAAAATATTTAATCGCGATTAATCGCATGATTGTCCATAGTTAATCGCGATTAATCGCAAATTAATCGCACATTTTTTATCTGTTCTAAATGTACCTTAGAGGGATATTTTTCAAGTTTTTAATACTCTTATCAACATATGAGTGGACAAATATGCTTTATATGTTTGTTTATTATCATTTGAACAATGACAAATATTCTCATGAATATTAAACACAACAACCTCTGAACATTACAAATATTCGCCTCAATTCAACCTGGAACCTCTCTCATACAATAATACAATACAAAGTGTGTGTGTGTGTGTGTGTGTGTGTGTGTGTGTGTGTGTGTGTGTGTGTGTGTGTGTGTGTGTGTGTGTGTGTGTGTGTGTCAAAAATCAAATAAATGATTGAAGGAAATTATAGCCAGTGCGTTCCCCATCCTCACAGTTAACAAGTTTGTGAAGCTAAGAGAGTTTTGTGAATCTGACACAGACAGCTTTAGGATAAGAATACAAATGTGTTCCTGTGTGAGTTTGAGGACTGGATCCTGATCAGTACCTCCTGTTTACCTCAGGTCTGTCTGGAGGTCCGGGTCGCTGGATGTGGGCTGACGGTCAGTTAGTCTCCTTCTCCAGACTGAGCGGGGAGACGCTGCTGGGCTCAGACTGTGTGCTGGTTGAAAACCCCAGAAGCTGGATCTCCACAAGCTGCTCCCCCGAAACTCAACACACATTCATCTGTTCCTCGCAGGCTCGTACTCACTGAGAGGGCTCTGTCGTAATAACCTTTTTGAATATGTTTAGGTCATATTTAATGATACGTAACAATGCTTTGCTGTACAATAGTTTTCATATTTTTTTCATAATAAAGATGGCTGTGCAAACTGACTGTTTTCAGATTTTTTATATCCATTTCCAACACTTTACTCAAGTATTGCACAACTGGAGGTACATTTTATTTACTTGAGGAATGTATATGTATTTTTATGTAGGTTTATGCATGTAGTATTAGACTTTAAGAGTGGACATTTTTTACAATAAACCGCCCCGTTATATTGCTTTTGTTGTGAAGCAGCAAAATCAGGAAACATTAGTTTCCATGTGCAGCAACTTAACACGGCTCTTATAGGCTACATCTCAAAGCAAACAAAGAATAGTAAAATAAATCTACGGAGCCCTGGAGGGTTCATAGAGAGAAAAATAAATAAAACGAGGCCACGTTTTATTAATTTTTGCGCACAAGACGTAATTTGTAGCCTCAATTTAAATAAAACGAGGTCACGTTTTATTAATTCGTGCGGACAAATAAAAAGAGAGCGTGTGGATTAAATCGCCGGAAATATGCTGATTTGGAAGATGCTATCGACTATATAGTTGGTCAATTGGAAGGCCCTGGACAACTTCATGGATATCGCTGGATGTATGCAAAGCTTTTGGAGCGAGGTATCCGCATCCAGAAAGAAGACGTGAGGATCCTTCTTTCTCTGCTCGACCCAGTCAACTCTCAAGTTCGCCTGAGAAGACGTCTCAGCCGGAGAAAGTATTTTTCACAAGGGCCTAATTTCATATGGCACGTAGATGGCTACGACAAACTCAAGCCCTATGGAATATGCATTAATGGGTGCATAGACGGATATTCCCGTAGCTAACGGTGTTGTTGAATGAGTTTGGGTATACTTTCATTAAGACGTAGGCCTACTACACTGTATTCTTTTCTAAACCACACACTGTTATTTACTCAACAATAAGACACAATTATCCTTGTGTTTATTTATTTGTTTGATTGTATAATGTCGGACTTTTGGAGTCCGTCAGGACCGAGGGTCGGAGCAGCTCATAGTAGTTGCTTTAGAGAATTTTACACCCGGAAGTAAGTATTCTCTCCGCTTTGCTTGACAAACCCTGTGATTAGTCCTCAAGCTCTGTGATTGGATGTTTGAGTGGCAATGCGCCGAGGGTTACGCCGAGCGTCAAACAGCACTTTGAAATGGGATGAAACCACGGCAGACTATCCAAAACTGGATTTCAATGGGTCCACCACCCCCCTCCCCCACCCCGTAAGTTATATTTATTTGGATTTATGCATTCATGTTGAGAATGTTCCATTCAAAAATGGTATTATTAAAAAGGCATTTACACCATAAAAGATGACTATTGAGATCTATTGTCAGGAATGTTAGTCTTATATCAAATAGTGAATTCTGCTGCAGCAGAATGTTGCACGTCTGCACATGTTAAGCCCCTAATATGGGGAAAATATCAGACAAGGAAACAGAGACGTTGTTCGTTTGCTTCAAGTCTAATGTATTATGCAACCAACCACATGGTACACATAGCACACTGTATAATACAAAACATAGATTCTTGACATAAAACAAACACTAACAATGCACGTACTGCAAACATACATATCCAAATTAACACACAAAATCCCCTTCTTGGAGCTAAACTGCACTATCATAGCTAGCGGCGCTAGCATAGCTAATGGCGCCAGCAAAGCTAATGGCGCTAGCAAAGCTAGCATACACAGCTACAACAATTACAGCACCCAGAAAAACCCTCCAAAAATACCCTCTAACAACTATCACACCAACAGTGTGCTTTTCACATTAATATTACACACAGTCAGACTACATATATAACATTTATCACGGATGAACTCACCTAATATGGGGAAAATATCAGACAAGGAAACAGAGACGTTGTTCGTTTGCTTCAAGTCTAATGTATTATGCACCAGTGGCAAACAACAAGCGTCCTCTGCTGGACAGACCCGGAAGGTCATCAACCATGACTTGTCATATCTATTACACACAGTGTTATATTTTCACAGCTCAGTGTCAGTAAATATTGTGCGGTTAGTATTGGACAACAAGATAGATGTAAGCCTGTACAGGTAGAGTTATTTAAAGCATAAATTAGTCGGTTGGGTTCTGGAGGTGTGGTTACAGCAATTGTGCTTGGTTGCCGTGGCCTGGGCCTGGTGGTGGGGCCCAATGTGATATCTTTTCATGGGGCCCAAAATTCCTGGCGTGTATGGCCAGAGGGCCGGACCTATAAACACATGTACTACCCAATAGCATTGTGAGGCTGAACAAAAGGACCTTTTGACTAAATGTAGTCTTTTAAAAAAACAAAACATTTACTGACTTTTTTAGGATAGCTTAAAGTAATGTTGTAAGATTACAACCGGGGGCCTTACAGGGTTAAGGGCTATTGTTTATTGTTATTTACTTTAAAGGTCCCATGTCATGCCTTTCCGGTTATTACCCATCCCCTTGTGTGTTATGAAGGTTTTTATGCATGTAAACGGTCTGCAGAGTCAAAAACCCTCAAATTACACCCTGTAGGGAGTAAAACTCTAACACAGAAAAGACCTCCCCAAAACGCCTCGTTGGAGATTTCTCATGTTCTTCCTGGGCATCGTGACGTCTGGATACCCAGTAGCCACGCCCAGAGCTATGACGCGATACGGTCATGCGGTACCCGGAACCAAATGGACCAATCCGTGGAGCCGCTACGTTACGTCCGCGGAGCCGTACGTTAAGCCCCCGCTGATTGGTCCAAATTAACCAATCCACGGACTTCCTCACACACACACACTCAGTGCAGGCAGCTCAGCTGATTTCTCCTCCCTGGCTGCAGGCTGATAACAGACAGTTGGGATCACGGCGAAATTCTCTCTGCAGACCCATTCTCACAGCGTTTATCAACCTTTTTCTTACTCAATATCAAGCCACACTTATTGTTTTTACTTCGGCTGTGAGTTTGTGTGTGCTCAGGATGAGTTTCGCTGTGTTTCGCTGTGTATCGCTAAACAAGGAAACAACAACTCCACGGAGCTCAGCGCGATTCACAACGTCCCGACCAATCAGAGCACACTGTGCTCACAGAGGCAGAGAGTGAAATTCAGAGAATACACGTAGTTTACAGAGATGCTGTATGAGAAACCAATGTGAGTTTGGAAAATTGCATAATATAAATCTATTCTAGTAGACCTCAACAATGGAATTATGATCAGTGGAAATGGCCATGACATGGGACCTTTAAGATGTTTATTCTTAATAATTTAATTTAAAAACTCTTATTTAAATGATGTGTGTGTGTCTCTGTATTCCTGATGATACACTGAGAGAATGAGCTCCCAATCAGAGCTGCTGATCACCATAAGCTAAACAGTCTGTATATTGCATAACATTTGTATAATGTAAGCTTCGTTGTTACTTTGACTGCAGGAATACCAAAAAAATAGTTAGATATACTGAATATTATTTGATCTATTCCACCACTAGCTTAATCCCAAATAATGTAGAGGTGTGTTGTAAATAACCCCTTCTTTTCTAGTGAGATGTCTTTTTATGTTCATATAATAGTGATTTCAATGCTTCCCCAAAATGATCACTGGTTCCATCCTGGCCACCCCACTGAAAATGTCCTGGCTCCGCCACTGGTTGGAAAGTGACGACAGGGACCCTGACATAACGTCAACATAGGCCGAGTTGGGAGTGAGAATGTGTTGGTACAAGCGCTAGCCAATCAAACCGCGTGCTTGTGTCTCCGGGGCGGGAGATTAATGTGATTGGTTGTTGGTCGTGAGCCAGACACGCCCACCGGCAAGCTTCAACGCACGCTGCCGTGTGGACGTACCGTTAGACCTGTGATTTTGTAGGATGTACCATGAAGTAACCCATAACGCCAATTATCTGTTAATATGACTCTATTATAGCGATCACTTTGTGTTTGATATCTACATCTTTTATTTATCATATCGCATGCCGTGAGGTTCAAATCTAATAATCTCTTGCCAACGCGCAACAAAAAGCCCTGTCCATTGTTCTGAAATAACAGCGCTATGCTTAAATGATGTATGTGCAGTTGGCAACGAGAGTAGATCAGATTACTTTGTTTTTTGCTATTATTCCATATGGTACATACAATGTATCCCCCTTTCCATTTCTTTCAGCAGGATGAGTGAATGAGATTTGGAACGCACATCGCATCAGGCCCTCTACAAACGCCAATGTCCCCACAGGAATACCTAATATCATGTATACGGCACCTCATTTGTGGGGTGAAGATGACCTTCTTGTTCCATTCAGTGATGACTTACCCACTTGCAAAGAGAGCTGCAAGTTCCTAACTTCAGTTCCATGTGACGAGGACATGTTTGATTTGTGCACAATCATAATGGAAGAATCAGGCATGGGGTTCACAAGCACTTGACTTATATCTATCATTGAGGGATATCATTCGCCCACAAGTATTTGAGGAGGCAACTGCATGAATGTTGCAGTTTTCTTTCTGCTATTGGTGGAAGAAGTATCAGATCCTTTACTGAAGTAAAAACCCTACACAGTTAAATCTGGAGTGTTAATTTAACACTCATAGATAAGTCAACTTGACTCTTTAAGTGTTAAATTAACACTTAAAGAGTCAATTTTAACACTGAGCCAGTGAACATATGGTCCTTATCTATGAGTGTTAAATTAACACTCCAGATTTTACTGTGTACCAAACTGTGGAAATACTCCACTACATTTAAAACCTTACATAATTAAAAGTATTTAAGTATTATCAGCAAAATGTGTCACTGTGCAGTAAAATGTTCAGTGTTTTATTATTATATATGATGTTTCTGGATTCATATTACTGCTGAATTAATACTTTTGGATAGTTTAGGATATGCACATTTATATGTATGTATATATGGTAAATGTGTGACATGTATTGTAAACATGAATTCACCTTTGATCTTTCATGTAAAGTCATATACAGTGAACAGAAAATGACTTATGATAAATCTTTATTCCATGTGCTTCACATAAGACTAATAATCGTCTTTTATCAAACAAACAAAGAAATGGATCATTACTGACCTTGCAGTGAAGGAGTATTTGATAACAATTTAACAATGTGACATGATTGACAAATAAAAATAAGAAAACCAACACAAATACAAAAGGGAGTGCTTATTTATGCATCTTATTTTAACATTAGGCCCTACTTAGGCAAACTTGAATGTCACCAATAAACAGGCACTGACATAAGAACTGGAGTAAACGTTGAGGTTTTAAACTTTCCCCCATAAATCCTTGTTAAATGTTACCCTGGTCAAAATACATTCATGCTAAACAGAAAGACCAGATTAGTCAAATGAACAGACTCTTCAAATAGGACCTTTGTACAACAGGAACAGGAACAACAATTAACACATTGGAGTAAAATATTCTATAAAAATAAAACATCCTTCAATAGTTATTCTGCCCTTTGGAATCACTCTATTCCAAATCAACATGTTGATAGTATAGATTTGAACAACAATCATGTCATGCAGTGCAAGGATTTTCAAATGAAGGCAAAACATAATATGCAAAGCCCTAACAATTAACCATAAATGCATATTTACTTAGCTCAGCTTATGTTTTTGCATAGAGCTATCTAGTAGCTGTTGTGTGCCTATTGAACACAATCATTGGCTCCTGTGTATCAGAAAATGTATCTTCTTTGATATCATAACTTCTACTGTGTCACAAACGAGCTGAGAACCAAAATGCAACACACGGGAAACCAGGGATAGTCGGTAACCAGCTTTATTATAGGCAAAGTGCTGGTCGGGGACAAACCGGCAGACAGTAGGCAAAGGGCTGGTCGGG
>CALSBW010024200.1:14404-26861 GCA_943590975.1 Lindbergichthys nudifrons
GTCGGGGACAAACCGGCAGACAGTAGGCAAAGGGCTGGTCGGGGACAGGCGAGGATTCCAGGAGTAAGCAAGACGGGAGACGCAGGTACAGACCGGGTCAGGGAGCAGACAAGGCAGAATAATCCAAGGACAGGCAGGGTCAGGAAACAGGCGAGGCAGGCTGGTCAGGGACAGACAAGGTCGAAACCGGGAGAGCAATCTGGAAGGTAATGCGGGAAAGACTGGCATGCTGCAAAGTACGATCTGGCACTGAGGTGAGAGTGAAGTGGGCCTATATACTAATGGAGCTGATGGGTGGAACAGAGTGAGAGAGAGAGAGACAGGGTGTGACTACCAGGGCCCATGTCATGCTTTTCCGGTTATTACCCGTCCCCTTGTGTGTTATGAAGGTTTTTATGCATGTAAACGGTGTGCAGAGTCAAAACCCTCAAAGTACACCCTGTAGCGAGTAAAACTCTAACACAGAAAATACCTCCCCAAAACGCCTCGTTGGAGATATGTCACTGCCCATTTGATTCTTCCGGGTACCGCATGATGTCATGCGGTACCCGGAACAAAATGGACCAATCCAGAAGAGCTATGGCCACACCCAGCGGCGCTGGCCGCACCCTCTGCCAGCCTAACATTTACTGTTGGAAGCTCTGGTTCAGTTCACAATCGATCCAGTCATGCCAATGCCAAGGACCTGTTTCCTGAAATGTGAGGAGAAATCTGAGCTGTTTGTCCTACCGACGGAAGAACCACGACGAAGTCAGTGGTTGAAATGTCTTTTTAACACTGTTCCTTCAGAGGTTCGAAGAACGTTACTGTGTGCCCGGCATTTCACAGACGAAAGCTTCCAAAACATTGCCCAGTTTGAGGCCGGATATGCACAGCATTTGAAACTGAAGGACGATGCTATTCCTAGTTTGTTTGGACCGTTTGGAGCAGCGGAAGATTCGGGTACACAACCTGTACGTTTGCATTGTTATTTGTGTATTTATCAAACAAGACTGTTTAAATGTGTAAACGTGTGTCGGACTGCTAAGCCATTGACACAGTGCTAACTAAGTTGCTCGCGTTTCCATATATCAACTCTAATATCAGCAGATGGCCTTACATACATGTATCTCATAGCAGGAGAATGTCTGCATTCACACACGAAATACTCATAGACAGTATACTCCGGGTGATTTACCGTACGGTCAGTCGCGAAACGTAATTACATTATAGCTGGCGAATAAACAGAAGGGTAACCATGGTAACCAAGTCTTCTTCACTGCTTTTGTGGCAGACTACAGCGCCACTTACAAGCCTGGCATATGTACTACAGCGTCTCCAGCGCTTTCGAACGGCAATGGCCGTGGCTGTCTCCTCCTGATTGGTGGAGTTGGCCCAATAGCCGTAGCGCCACCGTCCTGACGTCAGGACAGTGTTCAAATCTGGATCAGTTTTGATCAGATCCGTTGCAGCCCCTTTTTTAGAGATTTGGGTATGGAGGAAAATAGAGAGGGTTGTGTTTTCTGACACTTGGTGAGTTCCCTGGAACACCGGGGACACATATTCATGTAGAAAAGACGTACAAAAGTGCATTTTGCATGATAGGTCCCCTTTAACTAATTTAAAAAAATGCAATATGCAATATGTAACTCTCAAAATGTCAAACTATTCTTTTAAGGTCATTGTAGCCACTCTTGGGGTTTGCTGTTACAAAGTGAAGTTGCTTAAACAATCTTCGGTTGGCTTATGTGGATGTAAAAGCTCAGGACATCACTGTTGAGTGTAAAAATGTTGACGTGTTACACTCCACTGGGTGGTTTTGTTTTGTTTTCCACTTGGGTTTTTGCTTCTGAAGTGAAGGGTCTCTGCTGACCCTACCTCTTCACCTATCTCACTTAGACACACACTCACATCTGTTTGGAACTGTAGCTTCATCACGTACACACTTCCTTTAGCAATGAACATGTATTCAACTAAGACAATCCCTTATTTTGGCTTACAGTTACAGCTCAGTCTGTGGCTGTGACAGTCGAGTATTATATTATACAGGTGCCCACTATAAGAGATGAGACATATAAAGTACTAAAATATTTAAAAACATTATTTCCCATAAATCATTTGATGTGATGTAAGTAACCTCTCAACTTTGTTCAGCTTGAATTTCCTGGACAATGTGAGCTGTTTGTTTATTGTGCAGCCTTAGTTTGTATGTTTTACCAATACAGTATGTATGTTGAGAAATTACAGATGTTTTTGATCACTGCTATTATATATATATATAATAAATTCTTTGTTAAGGCAAGTTCTTGTTGGAATTTTTTTAACTTTTAATACAGTGGCTCTTGAGGTTTATCTATCTTTGCATTTTTAATTTTAAGTGCTTAATCTGTGTACCCTGGATTACATTCTTCACATTTCTGGTAATATTCAAACATATATATACGAAGGCAGTGTAGTTTAAATGAAATCTTTCAATCTGACCTATGTATAGGAAAAACATATTTTTTCCACTGAGCAATAATCCTTACAGGCGGTTTTATACTATATATTTGAGATTGATATTCATAGAACAGTTTTTTCTGCATTTTAATTGTAATAAATACATTTTACAGAAAAATTAAATTGCAGTATTTAGATGTTGCTTTCACCGTAAAACTCGTCATTACTACGGCAAAATACACTAAATTATACACAACTTTGGATTACAATTTGCGGGAAAATTCAGTTAAATTACAGCATTACACTGATGCTTTTACAATTAAACAGTGTTATTTGTTTGGTATTTTTCTGTAAAATTGAATGGGATTCAATGTACAATAGAACTGCATGCAAATCTTACTGAAATAATCAGTTTAATAGCAACGTGATCATGCTAATTCAGCAGAAAAGGGCTGTTGAAATTACAGATTTAAAATGTAAATTACAACAGTTTTAAACTGTAAAATATACACGTTGTTCTGTAAAGTTGTTTTTTACATCATTATTCTGGCAACAAAGCTGCCAGGTTTTTACCGTAAAAACAACGTTTTTTTTTTACAGTGTAGAGTGTAGGTTGCTCTGATGCAAAACTACATGCGCGAAGCCCCCACCTTTTTGTTTTACAACGTGTGTGTGTGGGGGAGTCCCCCTTCAATTATATTGGCTCTAACGGTCAGAAAGAGGTGTCAACCATCAAAATCGACAAAGGGGGGCCAAAGATATGGGGGAAAAAACATTTTCACCCAAATCACCTCAGAGGTGGAGTTTTCTTGGCTAAACCTCTCTAAAAAGTCACATGTCACTTGTTTTGCATCAATCTTGATACAGGGTACTTATTATATGTTGTACTTTGGATTCCTAAAGCTTTTAGTCTACCTTACCATCATCCAAGGGTAGTTTTCACTATAAGTAAAAAAGAATTTTTGGACGGACACTATAATTTACAGTTTTTTACTATGTAAAATCTGAATTTTCTTTAAAAATAAAAAGCATCTATATTGTTCTGACTTTTCTACATCCAACTCACAGGTTTATCATTACTTTGAGAAAAAAGATGATTAATTTAACCCTTTTAGAAGGGGAGATATTTTTGTTCTGGGAATGTCATTTTCGAGCCTGAGACCTGAAAAACAGGCTCAGGGCTTAACAGGTTAAGGATGGTATTGGTAGATACCAGTACAATTCGATGATTCTCTACACAGCGGATCCTAATTACTTCAATATACACTCCTTTATCTCGTTTGCATACTGTCTAATATCTATTTTACGTTGTAGTAAAACATCTCCTTAATACAACTGTACTTATTGATATTTCTATCTAAAGACTGCATTTTACTGGACTACATTGAACACATCTTGCTGACGATATAAATCTATCTTCGCCCAATACACAATTTTACTGAATTGCGCCTGAATGCACCTTAACTGAAGAGAGCTAACGTTAACTCTCCTGCAGATTCAAACATGGATTTGCATCTATAGTAGGGCTGTGCAATTAATCGTATTTTAATCGCAATTACGATTTTGGCCTGCCACAATTACGAAAACATAACCGAAAAAAACGATTATTTTGCTTTGCTTGGTTGTGACAGTGCACTGCAACATATATTCCATTGTTGAGGTATACTAAAATAGATTTATATTGTGCAATTTACCAAACTCACATTGGTTTCTCATACAGCATCTCTGTAAAGTATGTGTATTCACCGGTATTCACTCTCTGTCCTAAACGGCTTGTTCGAGCTCCTGCCCCCCCTCCCTGTGAGCCCAGTGTGCTCTGATTGGTCGAGAAGCTGACAGGCTCGTTGCTGCTCGCACACACACAGACACACACACTGCTGCGGGCTGCTGCAGGAGCAGACAGGCTTGGCGATACAGCTAGAACAAGCGAAACTCATCCTGAGCACACACAAACACTCATAGCCGAAGTAAAAACAATAAGTGTGGCTTGATATTGAGTAAGAAAAAGGTTTATAACGCTGTGAGCATGGGTCTTGAAGTAAACAGATATGGTTCTAAACTGTATTGAAGTAAACATGTATTATTTTGAATTATATTTTAGTGAACATGTATTGTTTGAACTGTTTTAAGTAATCACATATATAGATATTGTATTCTCACTTACAACTCACTGACCCAGAGATCCTGTTACACACACATACACCTTCTTCCACTAGCACATACACCCATATTCTTTTCAAGGTTCTTTCTGGACATCATTATATCTGTGCACAATGTTTAATTGTCTGAGAAAGAATAGTTAATGTGAAAACTTGTTGGGAAAATAAGGGAGTGAATATCGGGGCAGAGATAAGATTGACTTTGCCCCTGTTGAACTTCAGAATCTCACGTTCTGGTCAGAACTCTGATTCGCTGTATTGGACCCGACCAGAAGTGAATCCAACCAGTAGAAACACCTGGGGGAGGGAGCAGCTCACACAGCTCCTCCCCACGGACTCTCTGATTCGCTTCGGAGTAAAAATGGGAAAGAAGAAGTCAACACATCTCCGCCCCAAAGTATGAATATGAATACTGTTGTTTTTGCATGTAAAATGCTTCCTGTTGCTGAGTGGCTGGTCCCGATACCTGTATCGCACCGCAGTAGAACCTGAAGTCCGGAGTACTCTGTAAACTTGTATACGTGTTTTGTTTCTTACCAGTAAAATCAGATTATTGTTATAACCTTTAATTCCGGTGTTTTCAATTCCTGTCTTTATTAAATAGAATCAGCCTCATCTAACGAACGGCGCGTAGCGGAGGGGGGGGGCTTTCAGCCACCACCATAGGTGTTCTGCTCCAACAGTCTGCGGAGAGCATTTCTCCGCGATCCCAACGTAGTAGTCCGAAAAACGTTTACCCATTTAAACAGTCGTGGTAGATACCTTGTTTGTTTTAAACATCATAAATACACAAACAACAATGAATAGTTACAGGTTGTGTACCCGAATCTCCCGCTGGTCCAAACAAAGTAGGAACAGCATCGTTCTTCAGTGCCCTACGCTGTACATATCCGGCATGAATCGCTGAAAGGTTTTGGGAAGCTTTGTTTCGTGAAAGGCTGGCAGAGGGTGCGGCCATAGCTCTGGGCGTGGCTACTGGGTATCCCTACGCAGCGATACCCAGGAAGTAAACAATGGACAATGACGTATCTCCAACGAGGCGTTTTGGGGAGGTATTTTCTGTGTTAGAGTTTTACTCGCTACAGGGTGTACTTTCAGGGTTTTTGACTCTGCAGACCGTTTACATGCATAAAAACCTTCATAACACACAAGGGGACGGGTAATAACCGGAAAAGCATGACATGGGACATTTAATACGTGCCCTTAACTTAACCACAGAATTGTGTCGGTAGCAGTGGCGAGCCGTGACTTTTATAAGCCAGGGGCCCTCTGACCCCCCCACCCCTCGAAAAAAAAAGAGTTATTACGTCACAGCCTTTAAGTCTATGGTCTGTTAGAAATTAAAATCAATGTTTAAATAGCATAATTTAGTCTAAAACATATCGTCAGTCTAAAAGCTGTTTTATTGTGAAAAAACCCGGAAGTTCTCAGGAAATCTCAATGCCAAGCTTTTATTCTGAAAATCCTTCATATCCGGTTAGCAGTTAGCATGTGGCTAATAATACGTTTTCTGAATGTAAAGTGAAAATGACATGGAGTGTTGCACACCAAAACCTACGGACTTTAACGCTACATCTATAGACGTCGAGATATTATTACTGCTGAATATTAAATGAAGGTACAGTTGATCGTAGAGTGTTTCCACATACGTGAGTAAGCTATGACGTCAGAGGGAGTTACCGTGAATGAGAACTGTGCCGTAGAGGTGTTTCTAGGACTTCTAAACTAACTATTACAGCTGTTTATAAGGTATTAAATAGAAAGTCATGACAGAGATAAGGAGGAGAAAGGGCTTAAGGAAGTAGGCAGGGAATACCAATGTTGAAATCATCTGTTTTACGCGATATCGAACACCAGCAGACAGGGCCGTATCCACCATTGAGGTCACCGAGGTCCGGACCTCGGTAATAATTTCCGAGCTGTGTATATAACAAAACGTGTGAAATACCTGCACTAAACGGGGTTATTTGTAGTACTTCCATTTACTGCCGATGGGGGCGCTGCATAACTACGTAGCCTCGATTAAAGCAAACAGAAGAAGACGACAAACAAA
Source organism: Lindbergichthys nudifrons (assembly GCA_943590975.1). Classification (NCBI taxonomy): domain Eukaryota; kingdom Metazoa; phylum Chordata; class Actinopteri; order Perciformes; family Nototheniidae; genus Lindbergichthys; species Lindbergichthys nudifrons. The sequence continues at coordinate 21,035 of CALSBW010024200.1, forward strand.
CCACCGCAGCTCGGACTTGTATCGGAGCAGCGGAGGAGTGATGAGGTATCTCGAGATCTGAGTCCAGCGGGCTGCTTGTGTTTCTGTTCCTCACAGGACATCATATGACCAGCAGATCCTGTGTGAACGCTCTACGTTAGTCAGTGGACGTCCGACAACATGCACACTAACTTATAGTGCAGCTATAGGCTATACTTTGGTTTAAATTGCGTGAATAAACTAGCTAGAGAGCTAAAGTTAATTACATTCATCCAATGTCAGAAGGATTACCTTTTAACAAACGTTGTAATGCTTTTCTTTCATTTCAATTTGAGTAAAACATTGAAGATATACAGTAACATTGTATTGTTTTCTTTTTACACTGACTCAGATACAGTATAATGAAAAGACTACGTCAGTCGAAGCTCAGCTTTGGTAAGGAAGAGACAGGACAGGCAGAGAGAAAGTGATGGAAGTCAGGGAGGAATGCAGGTACAGTCACACAAAAATAATGTAGGCTTAATAACCCAATCTATCTATCCATCTATCTATAACAATAGTCTTCATTTACAATATAGACAATAGGCATAAGTTTAAAACAACATATATCTATTGCAGTTATGATGTCATAATAACATACAATTGTATAAAACCACACAATTTGCTTACATCTTTGTTCTCTTTTGAGAATCAAACAAAACAGATTTAAATTTAAAAAAAAATGCAAACAAACAAGTGAAATGAACTAAATTGCTGAATTGCTTTTAATTCACTGGCAGGAGCGACAAGTGAGGAGGAGCAAAAAGTGAACAACGAGGGAGAGATTGAACAAAGAGAAAGAGTAGAGGACAGAGAGTAAAGAACAGGAAGAAGACAGAGAGACTAAAGAAGATGGAAGAGAGGGTGCAGGTTATGGAAAGGAGAGAGACATGGAAAATGAATGTTGACAATGTTGTGTGATCATTTTAGCCTCTTCTGCATGTCCAGATCATTAATAGTAACAATCAACTGATTCTTATGCATTACACTTTCAAAAATAATGTATGCTGCAGCCCACTGACATGGTTTGAAATCAATATATTATCCAATTTGTGACCCCCCACAGGACTTAAAAAGCACCTAACTAGATCATGAAAATCCCCAAAATCTCGGGGGTATACCCCCGAACCCCCTTATCATGTTTGGACCTCGGTATTTATGAAATCCTGGATACGGCCCTGCCAGCAGATGAGGAGGGCGATCCCACTATCTGCACAGCGGGAGAGAACAAGAAGAGGATAAAGGAAGTCTGAAAGTACAGCCTGGCCTCTTTTTCTTTGCTGCAGCCACCCGAGAGACAACACCGGCTTTGTCTCTTCCTTACCTATGCTTGTCCTTTAACCACGTTACTTAATTAAAGTACCAATTTGAACCTTTTCAGAGACTCCATTAGTCTCACTATTTTAAGTTTCTTTCCTGGGAGCGAGAAGATCACGATTTATCAACAGGTCACAGCGTATACTTCAGCGGAATATCAAAACAAGGGCCCAGGGTGTAAAACGCATCAATGACAGCAACCCACACAAAACAACACCATTTATAAAAACAACTATCATGACAGGGCACCCACAGCCAAGTAACAATTAAAAATAAATTAAGTCGGCACGGAGGCCCACATTGAAACTGACTTATACCCCTTTCACACCAAGGCTTTTCCCGTTCTAGCTCTGTGCTAGAGCTTTTCTGGTTCAGAACCGGTTCTTCGGTTCAGCTCCCACTCTGTTCACAGTTAGCTCCGGGTTAGCTCACACGGCTCTAAAGTATTCACTGTCTGACTGTCACACAAGCAGCTGATACATATCCCCAGTTCCCCTTAAGTCAGGTGTCTCAGACTCCAGGCCCGCGGGCCAGACGCGGCCCGCGAGACAGTTTCTCATGGCCCCGTTGTTGATATCATGTAATAGTGTTAATCTGGCCCGTGCGTTTACATTTGCGCTTTTAGATTTTATTTGTATTTTTGGATTGATCCCGCTGCTGGCAGGGAACTGCTGCGCGCAGTTCCCTCGGCCCTCCCCCCTCCGAGGGAACTCCGCCACACGTCAATCAAATGCGCGCAGCGGAATCTATCACAGAGTGATCCAAAAGTGACACAGAGTGGAAGGAAAATATATCGCCCAGTCATGTCTTCATCAAAACTTTCAGGGAAAAGAAAAGTCGATGATGACCACAGAAAATTTCAGGAGAAGTGGGAGACTGAATATTTTTTTGTCGAGTACAGGGGAAACGCAACGTGCCTTATATGCACAGAGAAAATCTCTGTATACAAGGAGTATAACGTCAAACGTCACTACTCAACTAAACATGCAGAGTATGCAAAATACCTGGGAGACGAGAGAGAGAAAAGAGTCACAGAGCTAAAAAAATGTCTATGGAAGCAACAAAATCTCTTCAAGAAAGGAAGCAATGAGGCTGATTTAGCAGTCGAAGCTAGCTATGCGCTGAGTGAGATGATTGCTAAAGCGGGAAAGCCGTTTACGGAAGGCGAGTTTGTAAAAAAGTGCAGGCTGCAAGTATAGTCTGTCCGGAAAAGAAGGGTCAGTTTAACAACATCAGCCTGTCAGCTAACACAGTGGCAGAGCGCATTTCTGACTTATCAAGTGACATATATGATCAGCTGTGCGACAAAGCCAAACTTTTCCGTGCATACTCTGTGGCTCTTGATGAGAGCACGGACATCACTGACACCGCTCAGCTCGCAATGTATGTCCGTGGTGTTGATGACAAGTTTGAAGTGACAGAGGAGTTGCTTACAGTGAAACCAATGCATGGCCAGACCACCGCTCAGGAGATATTCCAGCAACTGTGTGATGCCATTGCGGATATCGGTCTGCCATGGAAGAGGTTTGTTGGAATTACGACCGACGGAGCGCCATCAATGACAGGGAGGAAAAATGGGCTGGTGGCACTTGTTCAAAGAAAACTGGAGGAGGAGGGTGTGGAGGAGGCTATTGCTCTGCACTGCATTATCCATCAGCAGGCCCTTTGCAGCAAATGCTTGAAGTTTGACAATGTGATGTCTGTCGTTGTGAAATGCATCAACCATATCAGATCCAGGGGCTTAAAGCACCGCCAGTTCCGTGCTTTTTTTGGAGGAAATTGAGTCCGAATATGAGGATGTGCTCTACTTCACAGAGGTACGTTGGCTCAGCAGGGGAAACGTCCTGAAGAGGTTTTTTAAGTTGAGAACAGAACTCAAAGTATTCATGCTGGAGAAGGGTGGGATGGCTGTTCCCGAGCTGAGTGATCCCAAATGGCTCATGGACTTAGCTTTTCTTGTTGACATCACGCAGGAGCTGAATGCACTGAATAAGAAGTTGCAGGGCCAGGGCCAGCTTGTCAGTGCAGCATATGACAATGTCAAAGCATTCTCTACAAAACTGGTGTTATGGAAAGCCCAGCTCCCTCAGAAAAACCTCTGCCATTTCCCAGCATGCAAGGCTCTCATGGACAGGGGCACACCATTCAGTGGTGAGAAGTATGTTGATGCCATTGTGAAGCTACAGGAGGAATTTGATCAGCGGTTTGCAGACTTCAAGACACACAGAGCCACTTTCCAAATGTTTGCAGACCCCTTCTCCTTTGATGTGGAAAATGCCCCTGGTGTGCTTCAAATGGAGCTCATTGACCTGCAGTGCAATTCTGAGCTCAAAGCCAAGTTCAGGGAAGTGAATGGGAAAGCAGACAAGCTTGGACAGTTCATGAGAGAGTTGCCCCCCCCCTTCCCTGAGCTTTCCAGGATGTTCAAGCAGACCATGTGCCTTTTTGGGAGCACATATATGTGTGAACAGCTCTTCTCCACCATGAACTTCAATAAGTCAAAGTACAGGTCCAGACTTACTGATGAACATCTTCAAGCCATACTGAGGGTTTCAACTGCTTCCTCTCTCAAACCAAATGTGGCTCAGCTGTGTGAGAGGAAGCGCTGCCAGGTCTCTACCAGCAAGGAGTAGGCAAGAGCAACTGTAAATAGTTATGTTGTGAAGAACCGTTCATGTTAAGAAGATGTTGAAGAACTGTTAATGTTGTATTTTTGAATACATTTTTTGTGGAATACTTGAAGCGGCCCAGACTTGCCCAGACTCTACGTCCAGCGGCCCCCAGGTAAATGGAGTCTGAGACCCCTGCCTTAAGTGAATGTGTGTCAGTCTGAATTGACGCTGTTTGGCATCACAACGCTGTTATGAAAGTTTCTCTGGTATAACATGGGTGATGTTAGCATAGCAACCGAACCTAAACTGACTACTTGCTAAGCCGTTTTCTACAGGCACTTTTTACCGGCGTATTTTTCATTATGATTCTACTTGTGATAGTCGGACATGACAACCTGTGCAGCCCATGTATTGATTCCATCCGATAGCTGCTATAATAACAAACAAAACGTCTGCCTGCTCTCCACAATGATCAATAACAGCGAACGGATGGTCAAAGTAAGGTACAAATAAACAGAATCACACGAAGCCTGGTTAGTGTTGCCTGACTTTATAAAGCGTGTTTTGTTTTTACAAGTGTGTGGTTGCGTTCTAGTCACTTTGCTCAGCGCTACTGCATGTTACAACTTTTATTTGCCGTACTCGCCTTAACTGTTAGCTCAGGTTAATCTCGCCCCCCTCCGACGTAAGCGTGACGTATGCGGTTCTTGCTTCTAGACGGACAACTTTTTGGTGCTCGAATCGAACCGGATTCCGGAGCTTAGAGGCGGCTCCGCTGCGGTGTGAACAGGAAAACCCGGTGCTTTTCAAGCTCCAGCTCCGAACCGGCCCTGAAACACCGTTGGTGTGAATGGGGTATAAGGCCTACCTTTGATGATCAAATCACTGAAACACAAAGTCCATCCTCCTGTCCTTTTGGAGGAAGTGGCAAAGGATCTTGGGCCTCATCTATAAAGGGATATACGCTCAAAAAATGCCGTACGCCAGTTTCTACGCAATGTTTGCGATTTATAAAATACTAACTTGACGGGAAAATGTGCGGTCCTCCACGCAAACTCTAACCCATGCGTACGCACTAAGCACACAAACGGGAGAGACGAGAAACTGCGACACCGTTGGCAGAAGGAAGAATGGAGAGAAATATGTGTAAATAATACCATAAATAAAATGTTACCTCTCATTTATCATATGAAGAATTCATTTTCAAACATTGATTAAAGCCAATCTTAAAATGATTAAACAAACGCCTGTTTGCGACTCTTCAGTGCACATATAACGTGGATAAATAAATAAATACGGATATGTTATTTAAAACCACCTCGAATATGTTGTGTTCTGTTAGAAATTAAAATCAATGTTTAATAGCATGATTTAGTCTAAAACATATCGTCAGTCTAAAAGCTGTTTTATTGTGAAAAAACCCGGAAGTTCTCAGGAGATCTCAATGCCAAACTTTTATTCTGAAAATCCTTCATATCCGGTTAGCAGTTAGCATGTGGCTAATAATACTTTTTCTGAATGTAAAGTGAAAATGACATAGAGTGTTACACACCAAAACCTACGGACTTTAACACTACATCTATAGACGTCGAGATATTATTACTGCTGAATATTAAATGAAGGTACAGTTGATCGTAGAGTGTTTTCACATACGTGAGTAGCTATGACGTCAGAGGGAGTTACCGTAAATGAGAACTGTGCCGTAGAGGTGTTTCTAGGACTTCTTTACTAACTATTACAGCTGTTTATAAGATATTAAATAGAAAGTCATGACAGAGATAAGGAGGAGAAAGGGCTTAAGGAAGTAGGCAGGGAATACCAATGTTGAAATCATCTGTTTTACGCGATGTCGAACACCGGCAGATGAGGAGGGCGGTCCC
>CALSBW010024211.1:0-18002 GCA_943590975.1 Lindbergichthys nudifrons
TTATATGAATGTAGAAGCACATTTCCTTCCTGAGGGGAAGCTGTTGATAAACAAATCATAGTTGTGTTGCACTGTACAAAAAAAGCAGTTTTCATGAAGTGTTTCTAATGGGCTCTGCCTAGGCAGGAGGTAGACAAGATCAATGGGACTTATTTGACAATTTATAATTAAAAAGGAACTAAGAAAAGTCGCCTTCAGATATCATGACGTATTCTTATAATAAATCCTATTGTGCTCATAAATTCAGAAAGGATGCCAGTTCATCCTAATTTGCAGGTTAACACCCCGCCAATTGAAATAAAAGGGCATGAGACTATCAAATAAGGCTGTGTGCACACAAACAAATTACAAAGAAAAGTTGAGAGGATATTGTCATGAAGGACCTAGGGTGGAGGAAAAGGACTCAAAATGTAAAACAAAAACACTTAAATAGTAGTTGAGTGAAGTAGAGGTACTTGTGCAGAAAATGTACTCCTACTAGCCAACATATTTAGAAGCATTATTGGTGGATATAAAATCACACAAAATACATAGGATACAGAATTCAAGTTAGTGTATTGTTTTACTGTACAAAATATAAAAAACAATAATTTTGCACAATTCTGTCAAACCTAAAATGTGAGTGAGTGTGTGTAGATTCTATTAATATCTAAAAACAAATCCCAACCAAGAAAACATTGCTTGCTTGTTCTACCTAAATAAAGATGGAGAATGAGGCCTAATGAACAAAAGCTGATGAATTAAGGAGACATGTTGGAAATGTGTGTTGGCATCAATTGCTTTAATATGTTTCATAGAAAACCTGGATATATTGTGTGACTCACCTTAACAATGCGACATATGAGTATGTCGTATCGCTGGTGGTTGATCCTGTGCTTCAGCATCACTTTGTTTACCATGGGGATGAAGATCTGGTACTGAAAATAAGGGGGAAAAGAAGCAGAGTAAATAAAAGGGTGTTGATGTGCTTGATGTGGTTTGGTCTGGCTACCTCTTTCCCAACACCAGAAGCCTAATAACTACCCTGCACTTGTCTCTAACCACCGTGAGTCTCAGATCAAAAGCAGCACGTTAGTTTCCAGATGAGGCTGCACGTGTGTTAGTGGTTCTGAGGTTAGGCCTGAAAACGATAGCAGTGTTTTACGGATAAAGGGAGGGGTGAACGTGACCTCATCCACTCTCGTAAACACCAACCCCCCACTGCAAAATGGCCAATGACATCAGCAGTCTGGCAGGAAGTTATAAACACTAGGGGGGTGAAGGGGTTACTGAAGTGCTCTTCATCTGAAGCTAGCAGTAGGGAAGCTGGAAGTTTTTGAATAATAGCTACATAGTTACAAGCCCCGGGGACAGCTTTAGCTACCTTTTTTCCCAACTGGAATACTAGTGAGGACAGGGTGTCCATCGCGGTGGCGCGCAGATCAGGCGTGCTGTCAAGAGCTCGGACAATTGGGTGTATGATGCGTGAAGCGTAGTCGGTGAAGTCCAGGGACTCAGTCAGCCGGTCCAGTGTCTCCAAGGCAACCCTGAGAGGAAACACAGATCAACACAAAATGCTCAGCTTCAGTCAAACAGCAGGAGGACAGAAAGGACATAAAAGTGCACTTAAAAAGCTGTGAAAATACTACAATTTGAACCCTGTTATTTTTCCAGTATCATAGCTAATATAATTACTTTTTTCATGATTGTGGTACAAGTGTTAATACAATCAAATCCGATTTAAAATGAAAGGTCATTTTTGAGGAAGTCCAAAATAGTAGCTTAAATGGGCCCAACAAATCCAATGAAATGTCCTTAATTAAGAACGTTTTGGGATGAGGTGTTTGATGCCCTTAATGAAGTGTTCCACCTCAATTCCATCCAAAGGCGGCCCTTCTAGGAGTACTTCTGGTAGGCATTGATGGAAAAGCTAAGAAATATATCTTTAAAATAGTGTTAACAGCAGCAATTAAATATATAACAATTAAATGGTTAAAACTTCACTGCACAAGATTCAATTTATGAACTGAAAGGTCTGGGAAATCTATTAGATGGATCAAAAATATATCCTCTTAGACTTCAGCCAGATATATTTATTAGAAGATGGACACCTGCTATTAATATACTAATACAGTAAAGCGAGCCAATTTTCCCCACAGCTTTCAAATGTAGTCCATAAAATCCTCTGTATTACATATACTTCAATACTGTAGAGATGCCTTCATGCAATTTGGGGTTAGATGTCTTGCAAAAGGACACATGTTGACGCAAGGGGGGATCAAACAAAGGTGCTCTGATTGGTAGATCAGCCCATTACCCCCCTGAGCAGTAGCTGCAGTGTTCTTTTCTTTCTATGAATAAAGTATGATAAAGCTGGAAAAATGGACCAAACAATGGCCAATAGTGTTACGACTCTGACTACTTGAGCACAGTAGTAACTTGAGTTAGCCATGTGGAGTACTGACTTGCGGGCCTGCAGGGGCACATCGTTGGCGTCAAACAGCTTGACGATGGGAGGCAGCAGCAAGTGCAGGTAGTCGTCCAGGTTGGCACCAAACAGCTGGATGGCGTTGAGCATCTGCAAAGGAGAGCACATGCTGCTCAGTCCCACATACCGCAACACTTAAGCAGTTCTTTTTAATGAGCTTGTTATGGCTAAATGGCCTTTTTTTCCAGGGAAAAAATACTGGATGGTGTGCTGGCACTAATGCTAGCCTTCCAGGAAGATTGTGCTCTGCTATGGGCAAATGTATGAGTGAATATTTTATTTATGGATGTCACCTTGCAGCACACAGACATCAAATATAATACAGAGCATATTAAAAGTTAAAAACCCTACACAAAAAGCACTACAATTGGGACTTGTCGTATATTAAGTATGCTATGTATCTTTGATGTCCCTGGTTTGATTCCCAAAGCACATTTGAGCTCTTTGGCAAAACAGAAGGTAATACATAAATATATGGAAACAAATGATCACATAAAACAAATAGAATAGAGCAGGAACTACTTCAGGCAAATTCCAGAGTTAAACAGTAAGACCACAGTGTGTGAATTTGAGCTGTGCCAAACCAAAGTTGACAATTGTGAGAGAAACTCATGGTGTGGTCATGTACCCAAAACGGCAACCTTATGACTGCGTGAATGGAGCTATGACCCTCATCTTCACTATAATGCAGGTGGATGAGAAGGGTTTACTCGCATATATTTTTTCTATTTACAATATAGCATTTAACTTAACAGGCATTCATCACAGAACAGAGGATATATTATGCTAATGTTCAGGTTCATATTTGTATTGTGTGCCTATACTGTGACATGTTTACATGCTTTAATGTTCAAAAAGCTCTTTATTTTCTCATACTGCCTGTGCTGCAGCACCTCTTTTCACCCTCTGTCTGAAACCAGAGCCCAGTCTGCTCTGATTGGTTAGCTGGCTCTGTTGTGATTGGTCAACCACGTACAATGTTTTTGAGCGCTAGCCAATAGAAGCGTGATTGATATAGTGTTTCCCCTAGGATGGAGTCATAGCAGCGGTGCTATTTTTTAGTGTGTGCACGTGCTAAGTGCGCCCAGCCAATTTGTTTCTATGTGTCTGCCAGCACAAGAAAGGCTCTTGAGGCCTAGTACCAGGGCCGGTTCTAGCCAATTTGCTGCCCTAGGCGAGATTTTATATATAAAGAATAAATGAAAAATCTCTACAAAAGACAAATACACTACAAAAATATAAACTTATTGACATAGGTAATATATGTCAAAATGGCTTCAATGTATTCAGTATTGTATGAACATGTTTGAATTGGGGGGTGGACGTCACATCCTCTAGGGGGGTCCGGGGGTATGCTCGCCCGGGAAGATTATTTTGAACATTTTAAAGTAAAATGCTTCAATCTGGTGCACTTTGAGCACACAATTACTAGAGACCTAGATCTAGGGGGTACAACTCTAAAACACCCATATGAAAAAGATCGGTTTACATTTTAATAATCAATAAGTATGTGAACATAACCAATAACCTACCATAGCCAATAACAAATAAATTTAACTTTTTTCATTTTTTATTGTTCATTCATTCATCTTATTTTACCAGTTAACATTTATTTATTCATGCATATTTTTGTATCTCTCCAACTTTAAACAATATTTTTGGTTTACTGTCCTATAGTATACATTGGAATGATTTCAAACCTGTTTTTATTTATCCTAATAATTATAAAGGAGTGCCTTGGAAATATGTGTTTACATAATTTGTGGTCAAAACGTTTGAGACCCACTGAGATAACTTAGACTAAAGTGAACTATCTACACACTCAGAGAGTCCTTTACCTCACTGAGCCTCTCTGACAGGAGAGCTCTCCTCCTCCAAAATCGGCCCTGCCTAGTATATACAGTGGCAATGTCTCAAGATTTAGCAAAAATACACCTTTATTGAACATACAGTAACACAAATACTACAAACCACATAACAAACAATCAAAAATGAAAAAGGGTCGCCACTTATTATTTTTAATTTAAAAAATGTTTTTAAAAAAAAATTAAATTTCTTTTTTTTGGGTACCTGGCTGGCGCCCCCTAGCAGCAGCATGCATATTTCAGCAGAGGCACTGCGCCGCCACTATTTGTATATAGGGGAAACACTGTGTTACATAGTGATGTCACTATGTAACATAAGTAAACCACAGACTCCAATGGAAGCGTTTCAGGCTTTTTAGCCTTTACAATTTACATGCACAAAAACACAACACACTACAGGAAAGGGAAACCTAAAAAAGAATAACAGGGCCCTTTTAAATTGCTTTTAATACACATTGTTTGGAACCTATCTCACTCCTTTTTAGAATTACACTCTTTGTGAATCTGCTTGTTGTCCTTGCTAGTTATAATTAGGCATAATGCATCCACATCATCATTATACTTTAACATAGCAGCAAAGCTAAAATGGGAAACAAATGGGAGCTACAGATGGAGCATCTTATTTCAGACAGTTTGAAACGCGAGGGTCGTGATTGATCCGTGATTGATCCGTGATTGATCCGTGATTGGTCCGTGATCGGCCCGTGATCGATTCGTGATGAAGAGCCGGCCCCCAGTCTGACTTGATACCGCCCCCGTGATAAATAAATGTAATTATTGTGAAGCCAGCCTCAATGGATCATTGATCCACCAGGGGGTGCAGTGGGGTTCCACACTGGAGCTCATGTGAAATCAACTTCGATACAGTAAGCTGGATGTACAGTATGTCTGGTACTAATGTATAGCGGATCTTTGTTAAGATCCATATGTCACGGATAGGATCATAGTCTGTGCTAAATAAGACATGTAATCATTTACAAAACATCACCATGTTGTTTAGTCGGAAAAAACGAACGAGAGGAAATGCAGCCGCCTCTCGATTTTTAATCCTAATTTAATCATCTTCACCACGATCATTTATGTTTATGTTCGCTGAATTGACATGAAATCACTGACAAATATGAATATACTGTATTCAACTTCATTAAAATGTTATTAACGTGCCTAAACTCAGTAATTCACTAAAAATATTTATATTTTAATGGAGCCTTGTCAGGCAGATCAGGATCCCGACGCGTAGCGGATCCCTGGGTGTTATTTTTCCCCATAATGACCAAGTCGCTGCAAATTATCCCGCTTATTACATGACCACATTCTCAACAAAGTAACGACATGATTCCCAATATTAATTGAAATGCTTTTATGGATTTAGAAAATGTTTTATTGATTAAAAAATAGTTGTATGTATTGATTTAAATTGACATGCATCCGCTAAGAAAAATAGTCCGTTGTTACCATTTTTTAAACAGTCAGAATGAAACGGCAGCTCTCAGCTGTGTGTTTACACACCTAATGGCCCATCAGCCACAGCTCTCCCCCCCCTGATCTTTCTTTTCCAACAGTTAAGTTAACTGTAGGTTACTCTGAGTGACAAGCTTACAGTTAGTGAAGTAACACTTTTTTTTTTGAGAGTCACAACCTGGCTGTTTCATTCTAACATAACGCTCCAAATATGACTGTTTCTACTCGGACTTCAATACAGCAACACCATTGTTTGGTTTCCATGGTAGCGTTTCTCTTTAGTAGCGTGCACTCCTTTCCTGTAAATTACAGGTCCAGCCAGGCAAAACAGTGCACTTCTCTTTCCCGCACTACTGTGACAGACCATGGGGCTGGGTCAGCCACTAACATATTCATATTTCTCTTCTCAAAAAGAGAAATATGAACGTTAGTTTTTAACTGAAATTATCAAATAAAGTCAAAATGTCACAGTGTTTACAAACATTGACCATACCGTTCACCAGCCCCCACCCCCCTATGTTGAGTATACTCTTTGTTTAAAACGAATTGGCCATCGGAATGTGTGTGTCCCAACCCCACCCTGTGATATCTCTTCTCCAGCAGTCTGTAGGTTTGTGTTCGCATATTTATGCTGTCGCAGTTCCTGTTGTTTCTATCGCGCATTGCCGGTATGAAAGGGTCTGTGCCGGAAATATCAAACATTTCATAAAAGTGAAAAACAATGAACAAGACTTAACGTATTAATAATAATTAATTATATTTATTCCGTTTGGATGTACGATTTTTGACTTTGTTTAGAGCAGTGATCTTCTCTTCCTCTCTGCAGCAGAGAGCTAAGCGCTGTCAGACCGGACCTAACCCTAACCCTAAAAAGTATTATCATCTGAAAGTAAAATTAATCATTATGTTATTAGTATTAAATACATATAAGTATTTTTACAACTTGTATTTAGAAATAATATTAAAGCAAACAATTGTAAAGGTAAAAGTATGAGCATCAAATCAAATCAATTAAAGTGACTGAGGCTTTTTAACATAGACTTTTCAGTGTCCCACATCCTGGGGATTTTGTTTACAAACATTGACCATACCGTTCACCATCACCCACCCCCCTACTGTATGTTGATTTTTGACTGTTTGCCTACATGTAAATGGATGGCATTTAGTACCTACCCCCCTCTGAGTGAATACCTGTTGTATCTGTCCGGGGCAAAGCCCATAGGACGATGCTCTGATGTCATCACCCTCGCACATTTGTCATATGTTTACAAAAAACGATGTTAACACTTTCTCGTTCTTAATATATGCTATATTTAGGGTCGATATGTGTTGAATTTACTTTAAAATAGCACATCACTGTGACCGGATATAGTTTTTTCGGTTTAGTGAACGTGTGTCTCTTCCTCCGCGGCTCCTCCGTGCAGAGAGTTTGCAGCGGTGTGTGTCAGCAACGTGCAGTCAGGGGAGGCACGGATTGGCCGTCGGGAGAGTCGGGACTTATCCCTGGCCAGCTGTGAGTTCTGGAGAATCACAGAACAGCCGGACGCCAACGGCCCGGTTCGCTTACGGCCGACAACTGATTGCTTACTTAGCCCTATATCAGTAAAAAGCAGGAATAATAATCACACATCACTCATATTTGTTATGAATAATCATTTATCAATTATTAAATAGTAAGTCGCTTTGGATAAAAGCGTCAGCTAAATGCAATTTATGAAAGCCTCACTCAGGATTTTTTTAACAAGTGTTTTTATTGCTCTTGGGGCATTAAAAACAAGATTTTAACTTTAGTTTTTTATATAATATCTGCATTTTCTCTTGTGAAAAACTAAGTCTTAGTTTGGCCATAGTTATTTAATATATAAAGACTATATATTATTGAATTACAAGATTAGATATACTTCATTTGATCTAAAATATTGATTTGTTCAAATGCTCTTCTGGTCCTTACACCACTCAATGTTTCTCTCACCATCACCATCATCCTCCAACAGCTGTTTTTAGTGCTCTGATATACCCACTGTACACAAACTGCTCAGCAGCTAACAGCAGACACACAGTTAGAGACTGTCTGAACGCAGCAGAGCAGCCGATAACCACTCAGAATATTTATGGTACATCACTATTGTGTTAACAACTGAATGCAGCCCCAAAAATGAGTACAGTAAAGCTGCTGTAAAGATCTCAACGCCTCACCTGTTTGCCAAACGCTTTGTTCAATTTGTCTAATCATCCACATTAGTCATTTATTTCCTAACTGATCAATTAATCTTGGATATGTTTTTAATTGATGTGACTTTGTAGTGTTATCTTATTTACTCTGCAGGGATAGCTGCTAGTTTCCTCATCTTTTCTTGAAGATAAACCGAGATGTAGCAGATGTGTGAGTTTTTATAAATATGATTGTAAGATGGGTTATATGTCACAATACATAAGAGTTATATGAGCTTTGATCAGTATGCCTACAGACAAGATGAGTCATATCAGGTTGTATGTTCCCATCGTCAAATACGAGCCACAGGAATGTTCAATATCAGTGAAAGTTTTATAGTAACAGCTGCGGTTTCAAACACAGGGTTAATGCTGTGAAATTGATGGTTTTCCCAACATAATTACTTAAGATAGTTAAGGCAAGGGAACTATTCAGTTCATGATTTGGGTTCAATTGGCACATCTGGATATGAAAGTCTCCATGAAGAATGTCCTGTGTTTCTGTCATCCGACCTTGGGTCTTGTGCTCTTAAAATAATGTCACAAGACTTCCTTCTTTCTCAAGTCATTATTCCTTCAGTTAATATGAATTTTAATACACTAAACTTAATAAATATGGGTCATATGCTGCTTGTACAAACACCCTACACACACACACACACACACACACACACACACACACGCACACACCTTATTTTACCCTGCTGGAAACTCAGTATATTTTTACAGTCAGCATTCTGTGTTAGGATGCTCTTATGCTAAAACTGTACATGGTGGAGTCTTTCTATCCACCCAGAGGTGAACATTGTTGCTCTCAGCTGTGGCAGATAGTGTCTCTAGAGTTACAGGGAGTATATGCAGCTTGGGACCCTCAGCTCGACAAGCTGCTTTAATATGTGAGAATGGGTGGAGTTGGACAGGTTGTATTATTGTTCAATCGTCCCTGACTTACTGAGTGAGTGTTGGACTTTTCCCAGCTTCACCATGTTGTGTGATATACTGCTTCAGTTCACTTTAAGAACAAATCTGAATGGGACCACTACAGAATATTGCAGATGAACATTAAATATCCAAGAAGTCACTACAACACTGCGACTGGTGCTTTAAAACTACTGAGTGTTGCTTTAAATTTGAAAGACGTCCACATTCTAAACATTTAAGACTAACAGGAAAAGTTCATTATTATTATTCCATAGTTATTTTTAGTTTTTAGAACGTTTTTTCACCATCCACAATCACAAAATCATAGAATGTGACTAAAGATCACGATGTGTGAAGAGTGGCTGTAATGCATGGGGTGACCACCAGACAGACAGAAAGAGAGACAGACAGTGAGACAGACACACAGACAGACAGACACACAGAGAGACAGACAGACAGACAGACAGACAGAGAGACAGACAGACTTGTCTGTAGTTCCTGCCATCACAGATGTCAAAAAACTAACAAATAATAGTGTTTATTTGACAGATTTGTATCTTCTATTTTGAGATGTTTCTATTTAATGTTTGTTTATTTTCTCCTTTTTATTTTTTAAATGATGTGTAACGCTGTTACATGATGCTGTTAACAGCATTCCCACTATCTGTTCTTCTATGCACAAAATTCTTTATTATTCCGCCTGTTATTTTGGCCCTCTTCTTCTCCCACATTCCACATCGCAGAAACTCCGTTCAAACATCAAAACGTTCAGCTCGGTCGGGAATCGATGGCTATTACTTTTCTCATTCATAACTTTCACAATTCCAGAGATACATCCCATTATTCATAAAATGTTTAACATTTTAACTTTAACATTGCGCAGCTCGTTAAGTTAGAGTGCGTGATGTCACAGCTAGAGTGGAGGACAGTTTGAAATTTGCCTTCATATTCTTTTTTAAAACTGCCATAATTCCCAAACCCTACATTCCTGAGACATTATTTTTCATGACAAACGTAGGAAAACATCTCGTAGCTTACAAAATGACAAATAATTAGGCAAAAAATAATTAAACAAAATGCCTCTTGAGGGCATGAAGTGACAAACTTTCAACATGCCTCCATTAAAGCCCATTGTAATTTCAGGCTGATATTTCCTCACGGTAGCAGCCGCACACCTTTAGTTAAACTGCCAAAAAGGCCACATTATTAACCCGAAAGTACACAAACATTACACTTTAGATACTCAACTTCCTTGACATGCTTCATGTTTTGAAATTTCACAGATATCTGTTACGGTTCTTCCACAAAAGGTTCACATGTAAGAGGTTTATCTCATTCAGAACAATGGAAACCTTTGATCTCTGCACAGCTCGTTAGCTCAAATATAAACACCTGTGTCATGGAACACGATGATGTCATAACACACAGGTGTTCGTGTTTGAGCTAACGACGTGGTCACTGGAGTTTAACAGACCGTATGAGCCTATTATTTTCTGTCTGATGGAGACTTCATACTGACTTCAACATGTTCCACCTATTTTATACATCATTGGTGACACACAGCTGTCGTCGTTAGCTCAAATATAAACACCTGTGTCATGGAACACGATGATGTCACATTGACAGGTTTGGTAACGATGCAGCCATCAACGCATCTAACCGTAGTATGGGGTGTCATCAAATGCCGTTGCCATGGCGACAGACCACTCGGTATGAAGCACGATGTCGCTGTAAGTCCAATGGACACGGTCCGATCGTCCCCCAAACTTCGCTTGTATATCACCGGTCCAGCCCTCAACAGCTCTACGTCAATTATGGGGTTTCTTCAAATGCCGTTGCCATGGCAACACAATGCTCGCCATGAAACACGGTTTTCTCATAACTTCAGTGAAAATGCTCCAAACGGCCCAAAACTTCACAGGTTTGGTAACGATGCAGCCTTTAACGCATCTAACCATATTATGGGGTGTCATCAAATGCCGTTGCCATGGCGACAGACCACTCGCCATGAAACACGATGTCGCTGTAACTCCAACGGACACGGTCCAATCGTCCCCGAATCTTCACTTGTATATCATCGGTCCATGCCTCAAGAGCTCTACGCAAAATCTGTGATCTCACCATGTGCCGTTTCCATGGAAACGAATCCCTCGCCTTAAAACACGATGTTGTCGTGATACCTATGCAAATGGTCTAAAACAGCACCAGACTTCAGATAATGGTTAATGGTCCGGCCCTCAACAGCTCTATGTCAATTATGGGGTGTCATCATATGCCGTTTCCATGGAAACGCATCCCTCGCCATGAAACACGATGTCGCTTTAACTCCAATGGACACGGTCCGATCGCCCCAAACTTCGCTTGTATATCACCGGTCCATGCCTCAACAGCTCTATGCCAAATCTGAGGTCTCAGCATAGGCTGTTTCCATGGAAACGCATCCCTCGCCATAAAACACGATGTTGTCATGATACCTATGCAAATGGTCCAAACACCACCAGACTTCAGATGACAGTTAATGGTCCAGTCCTTAACATGTCTATGTGCCATTATTGAGTTTTCCTCAAAAGCTGTTGCCATGGTAAACGCATCCCTTGCAATAAAACACGATATTGCTATAACTCCTATGAAAATTGTCAAAAAGTGCTAAAACTTCACATGTGTGGAAACAGTCCAGCCATGAAGACATCTACGGGACCGTTTCTAGATTTCTTCAAATGCCGTTGCCATGGCAACACAATGCTCGCCTTGAAACACGGTTTTCTCATAACTTCAGTGAAAATGCTCCAAACGGCCCAAAACTTCACAGGTTTGGTAACGATGCAGCCATCAACGCATCTAAGCGTATTATGGGATGTCATCAAATGCTGTTAGCATGGTGACAGATCATTCGCCATCAAGTTAGTTCAAAAGTTTGCATTTCAAATATTCTGCTGCTTTTCCAAGCCTTTTTACTTTCTTTTCTTCTCTCATCACACATTCAAGCCCCCAGTGTTCATGTATCATTTCAATCTAAATTCTTCACTTTCTTCTTACACATTACATTTCAGCATAGCAATTCAGCTTCAGCATAAAGCATTCCAACAAGCAATTTCTTCAGGAATTGCATTCTCTAGTTTTAACTGCTGCTGTAACGAAAACATTTCCATTTGGGTTCAATAAGGTATATCTTATCTTGTGTTATCATTGTCAAGAAATGCCTCAAAGAGTGTATGGGTAGGACCAGTTGGCTGTTTTCTTTCTTCTATATAGTGGGACTGTTACTGTGTTCAGGGGGCTCTCTATCCTCTGAGCATGAAGCTGCTCTTTTCCTGCATTTGAGATCGATTTAAATTGTATCTGACTTTCTTCATTACTTTATTAAATATAACAAAAGACAAACTGTGTCCATGAATCATTTATCAGTAAGGGAATTAGAATTTCCAGCACAATCTTATCTTATCTTACTACCTTAAAGGTCCCATGTCATGCTTTTCCGTTTATTACCCGTCCCCTTGTCTGCAGAGTCACAAACCCTCAAAGTACACCCTGTAGTGTAGCGAGTAAAACTCTAAAACAGAAAATACCTGTCTATGCTGCCCCAGAACGCCTCGTTGGAGATTTCTCTTTTTCTTCCAGGGTACAGTGACGTGACCAATCCGTGGAGCTCCTCACACACACACACTCTCTCAGCGGCGAAACTGTGGCGCGCTTACACTGTAGGTGCGCCGCGTTTGGGGGTGCTGCAGCCCCCTCAGCAGCCCCCCCTTCCCGCGTCCATTCGCGATGTCTCGCTGTCTCGCAGACCCCACGCAGCAAGCAGGAAATGAACCCAGCTCACACTGTCCGCTCCTCGCAGCAGCGAGCCCCACAACGTCCCGCCAACACGGCACCCAGACCCCACGCAGCATTCTCATCTGTTTGTCATTGCTGGTGTCATTTTCTGGTTGCTAACGCCATTGTAACACATAATCACTGATGTTCCGCTGTAACGGTGGTGGACTCATCAGAACAGAGTGGGCGAGCTGACCAGAGCACAGTGGGCTCACAGGGGGGGGGCAGGAGCTCCAACAAGCCATGTAGGACAGAGAGTGAATACACCAGAGGTGGGGACTCAAGTCACATGACTTGACTCGAGTCGGACTCGAGTCGCATATTTTTGGACTTGAGACTTGCTTGACTAACATTGATAAAAGACTTGACTTGACTTTGACTTGGTATTCATGACTTGAGACTTGACTTACGCTTGAGACAGATGACTTGAAAGGACTTGACTGTTTAAAATTAAATATTTGCGTTTGTTTTTGTATTGAGATATTACATTTAGTTTTTTCTAAATGTAATTGGGTGATTATAGCGCCGTGCGCGCAAACCTGGCAACCCACTAGAAGGCAGGAGTGTCAGTTAACATGGCAGCGGCTAGCGTTACTCCACAAATAGTCAAGTTTGGATTCAAGGATTATGTTGTCGCTAATAAGAAGAGAACAGCGGTATGCAGGGTCTGCAGCATAAAGATCAGTGACACGACCACCACAACATCCAAGTTCATTCATTCACTACAAAAAAACCCACAGAGAAAGGTGCGTGAATGTGTTGTGTTAGCTAGAAAGCTAACGTTAAGTTTAAGCTACGTTAGACTTGGTTTCAAATCGATGAAGCATTGCAAAGAGAAGACAAAACGGTAAATGAACTCTAGAACCGCCAAGGGATTCATTTTGACTAACCCTGATACTGACGGGCTGTCAGGAGAGGGAGAGAGAGAGAGGAAAATAGATGCCTCGTTTATTTCCCCTGTGTTATTATCAGAAGTTACTGTAAACTGTTGAATCATGTAGTTCATCTACTTTTAGTAGTTTGTTTAAATGTTTTAATTATGTTGTTTTTATTTGTAGAAGTGCATCATTCCTTGATTTATTGTAAAATGAATCTGAACTTTTTGATCTGTTTTGATGATAAACTGAAGCCATTTCTAAATTAACCCAATTAAGTGAGTTTTAAATCGTCCTACTTAGTTTATAAGGAAATTATGAAGAGGAACAAATTCAATGATTTGAAAATGATATCTATGTAGGTGCTGACGCTGTTGGCGGTTCTAGTGTTAACAGACATTTAAATTAAATATGTGTAATGGCAAATGCCATTACACATATTACGATTTTCTTACCTGGAATTCTGCCTTTTTGAACAGACTCTTTGAGTCCTAGCTATATTGTCTGCAGTTCTAGGGATAATATGAATCTAATATGATTGTCATCGGTCTAAATTAGATTTCAAATGATTAACTGTGTATGTAATGAAGATCATAGTGTGGGTTGAATCCATTTTCATAACCACTGTCTTTTAACTGATTTAAATGCGGAAACTGGGCTTATTCATCAGAATTTCGTATGACTTGACTTGACTTGCTTGACTTGAGCAATGACTTGACTTGACTTGCTTGACTCTCACCACAGTGACTTGGGACTTGCTTGATACTTGTAGGTCAAGACTTGAGACTTGCTCATGACTTGCACATGTAGGACTTACTCCCACCTCTGGAATACACATACTATACAGAGATGCTGTATGAGAAACCAATGTGAGTTTGGAACATTGAACAATGTAAATCTATTCTAGTAGACCTCAACAATGGAACTATGATCAGTAGAAATGGCCATGACATGGGACCTTTAAAGTCTGCCCAGCCTGACTGCTGCCAGCGGAAAGCAGCAGACACACTGGGCAGAGAGGGAGAGGGGGCACAACAATTTTGACACTCCTGCTGAACGAAGACACTACAGACTCAACCTGGGTAGAATAAGTATGCAGTCTAGATTTAGAAGACAGATTTGGTTTAAATCTTACAACGTATGCCAACCCTCCCACCTCCCCCCTCCTGACTCATCCAGAGCAGTGATCTGTCTCCACCTGCACCGCTGTTGGAGAACCTCTCAGATCTTCTATCACTGAGTCAAACTGCTCTCATAATGTCACGCCCTGACTGTGCAGCTGAAGCCTCTACTCTGTGAAGGAAAAACAAGTGAAAGCTTTTCAAGTTTAGTTTATGTTGTACTTATTTTCTCCTCTCTCCCCCGACAGGACATTAATGGGTCCATTCGGAGTAGACAGAGCTGTTCATTCCATGGAGTTCACTGACTGTGAGAATGGCCTGGGTAAGTAGGGTTTGTATTTGTTACTGAAGCCATGGATACAAGGAATGACTGATCAAAGGAAAATGGGTTTCCTGCAGAACATAAAATACACACTGAAAACTACACTGCTGCAGGGAGAACATGCACTCCACACAGAAATAAAACATTAAACCCCCACTGATGCAGAGAAAACATGAGTCTTACAAAAATCAAACACTTGGCCCTAAAAATCAAATCAAATCAAATCAAGTTTTATTTATATAGCACATTTTTAAACAATTTTTGGTCGAGCCAAAGTGCTGTACATATAATAAAAATACCCTACAGTAAAGACATTTTACAGCAAATACAACGGCACAGTTTGTACAGAATATCAGTATGAGAAAAACGACACCCTCTGTCCTTAGACCCTCTCATCGTACAAGGAAAAACTTCCAGAGAAAAACCCACATTTCAAAGGGAAAAATGGGAGAAACCTCGGGGAGAGCAACAGAGGAGGGATCCCTCTCCCAGGACGGACAGACCTGCAATAGATGCCGTGTGTAAGAGATAATACATTTTACAATACAATCCTGTGGGAGCCATCAGGGAAGCAGCATGACGAGACCCAGACAGGACCACAGAGACAGGTTCAGCCACGACCCGAAGTCCACGACTTAATCCAGAACTCAGGATAGAGGATCCAGGGCACAGGACCACAGCAAGAGGATCAGCCTTGACTCCGGATCCCGGCGTAGATATAGACACAAAAAGAAAAATGTGGCTGGGTTAATCGGAACATGAGAATACACAGACACAGACAGACAGAAGGGAGAACAAGCACTCCCTTAGGATAGGTTAAGGGAAAAGGGTAGCAAGTAAGAGAGTAAGAAACAGAGGTGGAGAGGCACACGCAGGGAACAAAGGCCCCACTGGAGCCTTAGTTAGAATTTAGCAGAGGTAGGGAGGAAGCTGTGAATACGGTCATAACACTCCCCGGCCTGCCTAAGCCACTCTGC
Source organism: Lindbergichthys nudifrons (assembly GCA_943590975.1). Taxonomy (NCBI): domain Eukaryota; kingdom Metazoa; phylum Chordata; class Actinopteri; order Perciformes; family Nototheniidae; genus Lindbergichthys; species Lindbergichthys nudifrons. The sequence continues at coordinate 16,034 of CALSBW010024211.1, forward strand.
AAACCTGTTTCCCTCTAATAAAATCTCAAAAGGTCAGATTATCGATTATCGATTATTATTATTATTAGAATATGAGAAGTAGAGAGAGAAAATATTTAGAAGAATGAGTAGTAGTAATAACCTTATTTTTCAATATAAGATCCACATTTTTAGGTTTTTAAGTGATGGCCAGAGAGAAGAAGTGAGTTTTAAGTGTTGATTTAAAAAACCCTAGGGTCTGGGCCGACCTCACATGATGATGAATCAACACCATGAAGCATGGAATCTGAGAGTCCTGTGCACATTTGGACATAAATCAGACCTCCAGGCATGCATACCTTTGAATTAGAATGATTTGACTGCAGTCGTTCATCCTCTGACATACAAAGCACATCGCACGAGGCTGCAGACACTCTGTATGGTCCAATGATTAACATTCGTTTACATTCTCATCTTACATTAAACAAAACATACTAAAAGCTAAACACATTAGCTGACACCATTCAGCAGATACACACATCTCACTATTCAGCCAATGGTGGTTACACTCAGGCATTATTCCAAATGAGCTAACAGGTGAGGCACGTTTCACATTACACACTCGATGTTAAACTTGTTTAAACAATAAATACAATATAGATATATTATAAGCATTATCACTGGCTTCTTGCAGTTCCATCTACAATATACATTCGTATCAACACTTTTTTACAACTTCTCATCAGAATTGGTACTGCAGCTGAAACAATAATGTAGGCATGTCACCATTTGAGAGGGGTTTTTCACCTGTGCTGGCAGGGGGGCTGAGCCACAACAATGAGAGGCTCAACCTTAGTGACATACATTACACAGTCATGTGATCTGTTGGGCTGTAATCTATTGTTAATGCATACATATAGCTTTAGAGATGCTTTTATTCTGAAGGCCCGAGCCTCACACGGTCCTGTTGCTCACTGAACAGCATCATAGTGAGGAGATGGTAAATGGACCGTTGTTGATTCTTGGACATTTATTTTTGTTTTTGTCCTTCAGTTTTTTGTGTATTTGTTACTTCGTCAGAGCACTTGTTGGAGAAAAGGGGCATGGCATGCAAACAAGATCACATGATCATCTTAAATTGTCAACAACATGTAGTGTATCTAGCCAATCCTCCTCCACTATCTGGCCCTGGATCGGGATTCTGAATAGCTGGAATGATTGAAGTCGTTCTCCTAAAGGGATTGTCTCTGCAGAGTAGGTTTCCTTGTTAAGTCTCAGTGTGTTTGCCTGCGAAGGGAAGTAGGTCATGAGGCAAAGCCCTAACCCACTTAACTGAGCTGGGTTAAGGATGCTGCTGTTGTTCCATCCTTACTACACATTGACACCCCCACGCTGTGCAGCTCTGCCTACGCAAGCACAAATACCCCAAACCATGAATACAAGCTAATATCCTGCTCAAATGGAGGATATATGAAGTGAACCCAGCAACAACTGACATACATCAACTGAATTATTTCACTTGTTTAGCCTCCTATCTCATTTTCTATTTTTTAAATGTAAATTATATATTCATCAAAAACATATACACAACCTTAGTGACTTTTTTAGGATTATAAAAAAAACAAGAGGAAATGCATGCCAAAAGTGTCTCTAATAACAATGCTACATCTGCATGAATGGTAGATAAAGATTAGTGTAGTAAAGGTCGAAGGGAAAGGTGTGGAGGTGTGTGGGGGGGGGGTGTGTGAAAGCAGCAGACAGGTGAGAAGTAAAGCAGCTTATAGTCATCCGACTTGAGCAAGTGTACACACTGTTCCAATACATGGACCCCTGCACTGCAGTGTGTGTTCACAGAGCAGTGTATGTTCATAGATCAGTGTGTGTTCATAGAGCAGTGTGTGTGTTCATTGAGCAGTGTGAGTGTTCACAGAGCAGTGTGTGTTCATAGATCAGTGTGTGTTCATAGAGCAGTGTGAGTGTTCACAGAGCAGTGTGAGTGTTCACAGAGCAG
>CALSBW010024211.1:74758-91845 GCA_943590975.1 Lindbergichthys nudifrons
AATGAAATACATAAATAATTAAATAAATACATATATATATATATATAAATATGCCTATGAAATAAATAAATAAGGTTATGAAATACATTCTGAAATAAATAAATAAGTCAATAAAGATATATAAATGTACATTTCATAATGCCACTTTTATTTATTTCAGGGGACTGACTCAATAGCCGCTTTCACACCAAGTACTTTGCCGTACTTAGTGCCGGCACTTAGTACCAATCGCGTTCACACCGGAGTACTTTTCCCTGAGGGAAGATTACGCAAATGAGCCGCTGACGTCACTTCGTCTTCTTCTGCTTTGGGTTTACTGGCAGGCCGCAAACAACTTCACGGCGTATACTGCCACCCGAAGTCCCCGGCCGGATGTTCCCGGAGTTGTACAGATATATCTGCCACTTAATTCAAATGTAAACTCATTACAGCTATTGATGGACTGCTTAGCAGAGATCAAATCCTGGCTGAGCCAAAATTTCCTCAACCTCAATGAGAGCAAGACTGAGGTTATCTTTTTTGGACCCCAACCTCTAGCCTCCCATGTTGATATTCTGGGATCCCTCAAAAATAATATCCTCCCCTCTGTCACGAACCTTGGAGTGACCTTCAATAGCGCTTTTAAATTCGATAAGCAGGTCAGCAGCGTAGTCAAAACCTGCTTTTTTTAAATACAACTATTGCCCAAGACCAAGTCGTTTTTATCTTTTAAAGACCTGGAAAGGGTTATAAACGCCTTTGTAACCTCGAGACTGGACTACTGCAACACTCTGTATGTGGGTATGGACCAGGCGTCAATTAAATGCCTGCAGCTAGTCCAGAACGCAGCTGCACGTCTTCTGACTGGCCACAAAAAGTGTGACCACATCACCCCAATTCTAGCCTCACTACACTGGCTTTCAATTCGGTTACGAATTAATTTTAAAATCCTTTTATTTGTTTTTAAAGCACTAAATGGGCTGGCTCCGGCCTATATAGCAGAACTCCTCCAGCGCTACACCCCAGCCAGAGCTTTAAGGTCTGCTGACCAGCTGCTGCTGGTAGTGCCCAAGACCAGGCTCAAAACCCGAGGGCACTGAGCCTTCGCAGCAGCTGGCCCTAGGCTCTGGAACACTCTGCCCCTCCATGTGAGGTCGGCCCAGACCCTAGGGGTTTTTAAATCTACTCTTAAAACACACTTCTTCTCCCTGGCCTTTTAGTCAGAGCGGAGCACGACTCCTGACTTTTCCCTGTGTTTTTTTTTTTTTATATATCTGTTGTAATTTATTGTCTTTTATTGTGATTGTAGTAATGTGTTTTTATGATTGTAGTATTTATTACATGTACAGCACTTTGGCCTGACCAAAAATCGCTTTTAAATGTGCTTTATAAATAAACTTTGATTTGAAATAAACTTTGATTTGAAATGAAGCCACTGACGTCACTTCGTCTTCTTCTGCTTTGGGTTTACTGGCAGGCCGCAAACAACTTCACGACGTATACTGCCACCCGAAGTCCCCGGCCGGAAGTCCCCGGAGTTGGGGACTGGCTTCAGTAGAAGCTGCTGGGAGTCCCAGCAGCTTCTACTGAAGCCTTCCGAGTAAATCGCCAGAACGCCGACACCTCCTCATCTCCACCGCTCCCATGTTTTCTTTTGTGTTGCCATAAACTAGTCTCTCTCTGTTGGTGATGCTAATGCGAGCAAATAAAATGGCGGCTTCACAAAACTTTTTTTGAGTTTCACGGGACGTGGTTTGCAATCCGCCCAGCCAATCAGAAATGGGAACCTTTTTCTCCCATGAAAGTAGGCTTCAGTAGAAGCTGCTGGGAGTCCCAGCAGCTTCTACCAGTTTAGCCTTACCAAGCACTGTTTTCAAATGATTGTCCATCAGATCTTTGTATGTGTAAGTGACACAGACACCTAGGTATGTAAAGCTGTCCTCACACACAGAGAAAGGGAAGTTTGACGTGCTTTATCATTTATGGGGAATAGATCACTTTTACTCAGGTTCAATTTTTAGCCGACACCCGGCCAAACTCGGCGATAAGTTCCGAGGCAATAGATATAGTGGCATGGGGATCCGAAAGAGAAAGAAGAAGATCATTCGCATAGAGCGACAGTTTATGCAATTCTCCCCCCCCCCCCCCCGTTGCACTCCAGTTAGACTGGCGGTCTCTCTTAACATTATTGCCAGGAGCTCCATCGCAATATCGAATATCTGGGGGCTCAGTGGGCAACCCTGTCGTGTCCAACGGAAAAGTGGGAAATAATGAGACATTATCCCATTAGTTCGAATTGAAGCTTTAGGCGCTGTACAAAGGATCTTCATCAGCCAACAAAAAGTAGGGCCGAAGCCGAACTTCTCGAGCGCAGTGAACAGGTAATTGTATTCAATCCTATCAAACGCCTTCTGTGCATCCAAGGATATAATAAGTTCAGGTTCGACATTGTTGGGCTGGTAGATAACATTGAACACACGGCGGAGGTTGCTTGAAAGTTGTCTACCCACAATGAAACCAGTCTGATCTGGATGTATCAATTTAGGCATCATTTTCTCAAGCCTCCCTGCTAGGACCTTGGTTAGAATTTTATAGTCGCAACATAAAAGACTAATGGGCGATATGATTCACACAACTACGGATCTTTATTCTTTTTGAGTAATAGTGAGATAGAGGCCTGCGTCATAGTTGGGGGGAGAGCCTTCCTAACCAGGACCTCCTCGAATACCTTTACTAATAGCGGCAGTAGTTTAGGTGCAAACTTCTTGGATAACCATCAGGGCCTGGTGCTTTTCCAGGCTTCATTCTTTTTAAATTGCGTTGTCTATCTCTGTTAATGTTATATTTCTCTCCAGTCCAGATTTGTCTGATTCATCCAAGGAGGGCATTTACATTTGACTAAAGAAGTCATCTACTAATTCCTTGCTACTTGCCCGCGAGGTGCACAGATTCTCATAGAAAGACTGGAACTGGGCATTCATGTTTTTTTGGTCTGTGACAATATTACCTTCCTCATCTTTTCTTGCAGATATAAAAGCTGCTGCTGACTGTTGAAGTTGATGGCATTAAAGCTTGCTGGCACGCTCCCCATGTTCGTAGAAATTAAAGCGTGATTTTAAATGAAGATCTACAGCGTCCCCATTGGACAGAGAGTCAAAATCTGTCTGAAGCGAAATTCTCTCCTTGTAAAGATTCTCCGAAGGCGATACTGAATGTAATCGGTCAATCACTTTAATCCTATCAATCAATTCTGTAGCTCGTTTGAATTTCCTTTTAGTTTCACCAGCGTTTTAAGATATCACTTGCCTCCTTAAATACGCTTTCATGGTTTCCCATAGTGTGAAATAACTTATCTCTGGGGACTCATTGGTTTCGAGAAAGAAATCTATTTGTGTGTTAATAAAGTCAACAACGTTTTTTTCCGCAAGCAGCAGGATTAAGGCGCCATACACGTTGGCGGAGTATATTTTCCGGAAAACGGAGCTTCAAAAGTACTGGGCAATGGTCTGATATGACTATACTGTTGTATTCCACCTGTGTAGTTATGGGCAATAGTTTTTGGTCTATTAAAAAACAATCAATTCTAGAGTAGGTTTGGTTCACTGGGGAGAAAAAATAACTGTTTGGAATTCGGGTATTTAAATCTCCAGGGGTCAATCACTCCGTAGGCTTGAAGGAATGTATTTATGCAGCTTGCTGATTTATTAGGTGTGGTGACCTTACTGACCTTACAGAACGATCTAGCACAGAGTCTAGGACACAATTTAGGTCCCCCCCTAATATTAATTTGTGCGAGTCTAGGCCTGGCAACAGTGAGAAAAGATTCCTGAAGAAATCAACGTCATCCCAATTTGGGGCATACACATTCGCAAGCACTCCTGGCTTATTGAACAGTTTACCTTGAATAATTATGTAACGACCATTTTTGTCCCTTATGGATTTTGACTGTTCAAACTGCACATCTCTGTGCAGGAGAATAGCTACCCCCCTGCTCTTGCTATTAAAATCGGAGTGGAAAACCTGTGTAAATCCTGCTCTTTGAAGCATTAGCTGGTCTTTATTTAGATAGATAGATAGATAGATAGATAGATAGATAGTACTTTATTGATCCCAAATTGGGAAATTGTTGTTGTTACAGCAGCATAAAAGGCATTTTACAATAAAACAAAACTACAAAATATACAAGAATAGAAAGAAAAATAAAATAAAATAAAATATAAAATATACATGTCGAAATAGATCGCTGCTTTATTTATGTCTGTATAGGCCGTTGTGAGTGTGGACGGTCGGAGCATATACTGCGTTAGCTTAGCCGATCTCCATTTAGAAAACACGCATTTTAAAAGGTTTTTCGCCTGCCGTCTGCAGACTTGTCAAAGCATTAATTCATGGTTTTTCAACCGGTATCAGTATGTTGTTACTTCGGCATCATTTTGAAACGTGTATTACAATTAAATCACGGTCAAATATGTACATCTTGTTGTAGTTGTAGCCCCCTTGCCAGCGATTCTCTCTCTAGTTTAGCATACTCAGCCCGACTCAGCCTCGTTGTCTCTGGCCCTAGACCCACGATTTTATGAGGCCAGAAAAACTGTGAATTAGGACCCGCCAGCCGGTACTAGGCCAAGTGGAAACGCAACCAAAAACGGGCCGCTGACGTCACAGCCCTCTTAAACCGTGCTCCGCGCTGTAGTGGAAACGCGCCATAAGTGCACTCCCAGGTACTTGTAGACCTCCACAACTGCCACATCCTCTCCTAGAATGCACAGGGGCAGAGGAGGAGAAGTCCTCTTCCTCCTGAAATCAATGACCATCTCTCTGGTCTTGGCCACATTCAGAAGCAGATGATTTCCTCCAGTCCACTTCACAAAATCACCCACCAGCGCACTGTACTCCTCCTCCCGTCCATCCCTTATACACCCTACCACTGCAGAGGCATCCGAAAGCTTCTGCAGGTGGCATGACTCTGAGTTGTATTGAAAGTCAGAGGTGTATAAGGTGAACAGGAAAGGAGACAGCATAGTCCCCTGTGGGGCTCCAATACTACCAACCACCACATCAGACAGCACACTGCCCAGCCGGACGTACTGTGGTCTGTCCGTGAGGTAGTTGGTAATCCAGGAGATGGTGGACGAGTTTACCCTCATAGCCTGCAGCTTGTCACTCAGTAGCCGAGGCTGGATCGTGTTGAATGCACTGGAGAAATCAAAAAAGGTGATTCTCACAGTGCAACCCGATCCATTCAGGTATGAGTGAGCATGCTGCAGCAGGTAAATAATGGCATCGTCCACCCCCAGGTGAGGCTGGTAGGCAAATTGCAGAGGGTCAAGGAATTATCTCACCTGCGGTCTGAGATGGGCCAAGACCAGTCTCTCCAGCACCTTCATCACATGAGATGTGAGTGCTACAGGGCGATAGTCATTGAGCCCAGAAGGAGTCGTCTTTTTAGGGACCGGAACAACGCAGGACGTCTTCCACAGCACCGGGATGGTCTCCAGGTGCAGGCTGAGGTTGTAGAGATGTTGGAGAACAGGAGACAGCTGGCGGGCACAGGTCCTCAGGACCCTGGGGCTGATACCATCAGGGCCAGCAGCCTTGCCTTGGTGGAGTTTTTGCAATGTGAGCAGAGGGGGGGGTGCAGAAGCCAGGCTGGGTGGTGGAGGAGAGGTGTGAAGTGGAGGTGGTGAGCAGAGGGGGGATGCTGACGCCAGGCTGAGAGAAGGCGGTGAGGTGAGAAGTGGAGGTGGTGAGCAGAGGGGGGATGCTGACGCCAGGCTGAGAGAAGGAGGTGAGGTGAGAAGTGGAGGTGGTGAGCAGAGGGGGGATGGTGACGCCAGGCTGAGAGAAGGAGGTGAGGTGAGAAGTGGAGGTGGAGGAGAAGGTGTTCAGCTCGTTGGCCCTCTCCAGGGTGCCCACAGTCAGTCTGTCTCTCCTTTGAAGCCAGTGATAGCCTTCATCCCAGCCCAGACATCCCTGCTATTGTTCTGCTGGAGCTAAAGGCCCTGACACACCAGGCAGTCACCAGAGAACTCGCCGACACCGACACCGACTGTTGCATCGACGAGTTCTCCTGCGTCTTTGCATAAATTAGGGCGTGGTCACATTGAGTGACAGCTCTGTCAAGTGACTGCTGCTGTTAGCTTCTTGTCTCTCTGCTAGCTGCTCCATCTCCGTGAAGCTACAGGGACTCTGCCTGCTCAGTTCATCCAGGGAACACAACTTGACCCCGGCCGTGTTTGTTTGTTCTTCATGCTTATATATCGGACTATTGTGACTCGGTCTGCGGTTGAAACAGACGGTGCATGAATGTGGTTTTGCGGTAAGTGAAATTTGAGTACTTTATTTATGTGTTTATGATTTTAATCAGCTACGTAATGAATGTTAAGGCTTGGGTTAGCGTGCGAGTGGCATCTACATCGGTGCTAACGATGCTAATCGTATCCTCCAAGTTAACTTAAAACCATAGACTGTATATATATAAAGGTTAAAACGAAATAGACAAGTGTTAAGCGTTAAGTGGGATTATACTGTAGAACAAACGGCTTCTGTTTGAGGTTGATAAAATAAGGTCATCCTTGTAACTTAGAGAGATATTTTATTATGTAGGTAGGAACTGTATGCATTGCTAAGGTTAATTTAAATCCGCTATGCTGAAGTATGTAGACAAGCTAACGTCGAAGTAGTGCATGTGAAATCAACCTCACAATAAGATGTGTGTATATTACAATTATTAATGTCATATTTCAAGATGATTACTTAGATATTACAATATGGTTGGTTGAGCTGGAGTTCATTATTGAGCTTACACGTTAACGTCACAGTCATCTGAAGAACGAACCCAAACCTTGTTGTTTTTATTAATTGCATTACCAAATTGGTATCAAATAAACAGTAAGCATTGGTAACACAACTTCCAAAGTTACAGCAAAATAAAAAGGACTCTGACTCGGAAAATACACAATCCAACATGTTTAACAGAAGATAATAAGTTATATTGTTTGTACACATGGTTCTTTACATATATATCTGTTTGTTTAAAGTGTCCAGGTGATGCATACAGGCTGGACCAGAGAGTGAGAGACAGAACTGGACTCCTCACAGCAGTGAACTTCAGCACAGGTACAAATACTCTTTTTTCATACTGTACAAAGAATCAAGAAAGATATTGGTTTAAGTAAATTAAGTATTGACTTTAATACACTGATATACATTCCATTAAACAATACTAAATACTAGATCACCTACACATCAGTGAAGTTGAGGGGTTTTTCCATGCAAAGGGTTACATTTAGATGTTAACAAGCAATATGACTGTCAGCTTTCTAATTTAAGGTATTGAAGGCAAAGCTATTAGTGAGAACTGCTACTATTTATCTCTCAATATTGTCTGTAAAAAACGTGGTCAAAGTGATTCTTTCAGTGAGAGAACAGAGCAAGCTTCTACAGTTGCACTAAGTTTTGATAACAGTTAAATATTATTTTGACAATAAAATATATTTCAATGTTGATGAATGTCATACTGTTCATTCATAATCTGATTGTCTTTGGAGCTCACTGTTGAAATAAAAAAAAACATTACAATTACAAAATAATTATATCTACAGCCCCTAAACACAAACACACCTCTTTCATAAATAACACACTTGCTCTGCAATAATATGATTTATGTTTCCTGTAATTTTTGTTAGGAAAGGACATGCCTGAAAGACACGACTCAGCATTTTCTCCTTCTCTGAGGGTCAAGAAGAACATCCAAGAGGAAAATTAAAAGCTGATGTTATGAGATGTTAAGACCAGTACAGGACATTCACTAAGAAACTACTTTTATTGTGAAGTCAGCTGATCGGATGCACCTATTTCCACATCTACACTCCATCAGCTGATTATTTCTATTTGCCTCACTTCATGAGCTTCACAACATGTACCTTGTACCGCAGAGTTTGCAACGTCACAAATAAATGGGGCCAATCTTCAGTCGGATGTGAATGTGTAATCTAACATTTTCAGTAAGAATAATGGACAAAAGGAGTGCAAATACAAATTCAATTTATTGAAATGTGAACCAAAAGTTAATCAAACATGTTTTAAATAAAAAGCACATATGGACAGAAGGTATAAACCTATTAAATGTATAAGTAAACACATTTAGTCAAATAAAGTGACAGACTAGGCCTGATCAGGTGGTATCAGCTGTGCATGGGCTCCTCCATCAGGCCTGGTCCTCCTCGCAGAGGAAAGACCCTCAGTCCTCTCCAAACCAACAGACAGGACGTCCATCACACGGAGGTTTCTCCCTGAAGTCTCTGCAGCTCTCTGGACACCACGCTGTCTCAATCCGTCCACACTGAATATGAGTGGGGAAAATGAAAATAATAAATGCTTTAGACAATAAGAAATATAAAGTTGACTGTTGAGTTGCTCAGTTTTTTAAGATTGTCAATACTATTACTGTATAACTAATATCTCAGGTTATGAGGCACCTTCACATAAAGATGGGTCTTTAAATACATTTTGTCTTTTGAATTGTTTGTCTAAAGTCAAGGATCTAGAACTGGTACTTGTAGTTTTAATGATACAGTCTGGTTATAATGCTGTTTGGAGGAGGCCTCACAGGTAAGAGCACTAACTAGCTACCATCACATGTACCTTAGCTTGACTTAAATGTATTAAACGTATAATTAAGTGATAGCAAAATATAAATAACTAATGTCATGCAAACATATTAATTTGCTTGATTCCAGTGTTGCATTTAGCACATTGCATACAAACGTTAAGGGATTTTAAGATTCTGAAGTATTATGCTAAAAACTCAATAACTTAGATTATTATTTATAGTTTTGCTGAATAGTTTCATGTCCGCTTACCTTAGAAACGTAAAATGTGACAGCAGTGTGCAGATGGGGAGCATGTTAGCTTAGCTTCTTAGCTTGAGCTAGCTCTGTTACTTCCCAGCTGGAGGCATTAGGTCCCGCCTCGGCTCCGCCTCTTTGCCCTTATTTGGAGCAGGCGGGAGTTAGACTCTGACGTCACTGTCGAGCCGTTAGTGGCCGACTCCGCCTACTAAGGGCTTCTCTGCAACTCTGCAGAATCCTATGGGTGACGTCACGGACACTACGTCCATTTATATATACAGTCTATGTCGAAAACATGTTTTAGAATATTAAAATACATGAATGATGAAATGAGCACATAAAGTGCAGACATCCTATAAAATCACAGTTAATAGACCTGCATCTGATGATCGCAGTGTTCTGGCGGGTGTGTAGTGTATTGAGGCAGCAATGTAGTAATGTATGTAATGTAATAATGGCCACTTCTTGCTAAATTTACATTTCCATGTGATGCTTTTATCCGAGGCGACTCACAATAGGTAAATGAACAGCAGTAGACACTATCTCATTTACTTAGACACTGTACTTAAGGACAATGTTGAGGTACTTGAGACTAATCCTGCAACTTTATACTGACAAATAAACCGATGAGATGAAAAACCGGACTTGACCAAACAAATCACGGAGCTCTCAGCAGAGGACAGCCGGGGACGCTCCCGCCGATATCAGAGATGTCCCTGCTATGTGTGGGAGGTAAGAGAGGACATTTAAGGGCTATGTTTGATGTCTTTAAGTATCACCTGCTGGGGTTTAGCTGCTGTCCTGTGCCTTCTTAAATCGTTTGTTTACGTCCCTCACTTCCGTTTCGCTTCTCATTTGCTAGCTGAACAGCTGATCAGAGTGGTTTCTTGGCCCGATAGCTTGTGTCCGACAAATGGCCGATTAAACATGTTGAATCGGCCGTGTGTCGACCGTGAAAGGCCAAATAAGGCGTGTCACGGCCGAGGGTTCGGGACACACCAAATTGACTTTGGGCGACAGGGCACGCTTCGTCGCCAGACAACCGAAGACGGCCGATATCGGCCTGGTGTGTCTGGGCCTTTAGTCTCCAGCTTCTTCCTGTAGGAATCTCTGCCCCTCCTCAACTTGTCTCTCAGCTCATGCTGGATACTCTTCAGCAGTGATTTGTCCCCAGACTTAAAAGCTTCCTTTTTCTTATTTAAAATACTTTTCAGGTCACTAGTAATCCAGGGTTTATTGTTGGGGAAACAGTTGACAGTTTTAGCTGGTAATATTGTTTGTTCACAGAAGTTGATGTATTCTGTGATGCAGTCAGTCATGTTATTGATGTCCTCTCCATGTGGCACACAAAGCACGTCCCAGTCAGTGGTCTCGAAGCAGTCCTGTAGAGCAGGGGTTCCCAACCCCCGGTCCGCGGACCGGTACCGGGCCGCGGAGGTGTTACTGCCGGGCCGCGAAATAGCTGTGAGTTTATCGTAATATTTGCAGAATTATAAATATATAAAAATATTTTTTAATAATTTTCGCACCTATGCCACCAGTAATATTATTTCATCCAGTAGCTAGTTAATCTTTCACCAGAAAACCGTTGAAAATGGCTTTTATGATGTTCCGAGGGATTCGGAGGCTCAGCCTAAAGTCTCAGCCTCTTGTGCGCACGAGCATGTTACCGGTGCGCCAAGACAACCGTTTGATTGCAGACTGTTATGTTTATGTGTGGAAATGGTGGTGCATACATTATTTGAGATAGATTTCAAACTCGGACTTCATTTTAAGGACATGTCGGCCAGGGGTGTAGAGCTATTTGTTTAAGCACCGGATTGTCAAAACAGGAGAGTAAACCAGTCTGCCTTGATCTATGAATTAATGTCCGGGACTCTCACGATCTGCTGCCCGCAGCTGTTTTATAGAAGGAAACCCTCCTTCATGAAATGGCTGCAGCACCAGGAGGCAGCGGGACGTATACTCGGTAAAGAGCTGTGCCTTTTTACGCACCGCCTTCGCTGTGTTTAACTTAATCAGAACAGTTTAAGAGTGACTGCAGGCTGCTACGTGTTAACCACACACACATCTACACACATCGAACTGCCCGATTACTCCCCCTTTTATTAGTTTTATGAAGTAGATGTCCAGTCAGTCACCAAGGCGCATGATGTGTGTGTGTATGTGCTCTGCTCAGCTCAGCTCTGTGTGTTTGTGTCTGTCCGACACCGGCATATATGCGGCTGTTCCCAAAATAAATTAGTTTAATCTTAATCTCGATGTAGTGCTAAATGCTGTCGGGAGTGCACCGGAACGAACGACACTATCATAATATCTTCTGAAAACAAATGCTAGTGTCACACACACACACACACACACACACACACACACACACACACACACACGACCAGACATCTCCTTCATAATGCGCCTTCTCCTCGTTTCCCCAGGATTCACTGGATTATCCGTAAATCATACAAACAAAACCAAAACGTTGATTTATCTGTTTTCCCGTTTTGGTTTAAAAACTGAATAACGTCGGTTTTTTGGTTTTCCGAAAAACCAAAAAACAACACCGGTTCTTTTAAAAACTTTGTTAATATGTTTTGGATGCATATTGTTCTAGTATTTGTTCAGGCTGATACATACAATTAGCCTCTGTTGCTACCTGCTGCTGGTGAGTAAATATTAAAATCAGTTCAAATTGACAACCGGTCCGCGATTTTTTTTTAATGTATCTACCGGTCCTTGGCACAATAAAGGTTGGGAACCCCTGCTGTAGAGCCTCATTAGCCTCTGGAGTCCATTTCCTCACAGTCCTGGTGGATACAGGCTGCCTCTGCACCAGAGGGACATACTTAGGAGCCAAGAAGACGAGGTTGTGGTCAGATCTGCCCAGGGGGGGAGGGCAGTGGCACAATATGCATCCTTGGTATTAGCATATAAAAGATCCAGTGTATTATTTCCCCTGGTGGGGCATTTCACATACTGGGTGAATGTAGGCAGAGATTTGTCCAGTTTTGCACGGTTCAAATCCCCAGTTATTGTGATGAATGCATTAGGGTGAAGAGTTTGGAGTTTGGCCACAGAGGAGTGAATGACGTCACCAGCCACCTCCGCGTCCGCGTACGGTGGAATGTAGACAGCAACTACGATGACAGAATAAAGTTCTCTAGGTAGATAAAATGGACGTAATCCCACAGCTAGCAGTTCAATGTCCGGGCTACAGAAACGCTCCTTCACAGTAACATGTCCAGGATTACACCATCGTTCGTTCACATACAGTGCAATCCCTCCTCCTTTCTTTTTGCCGTTCAGAATAACGTCCCTGTCCGCCCGAACACTCGTGAAGCCGGGGAGAGCCGTGTTATTATCCGGGATGAGCGTGTGCAACCAAGTCTCGGTAAAACACATGATGCTACACTCACGGTATTCCCACTGCGTCTTCGTCAGCACGCGGAGCTCGTCCATCTTATTCCCCAAAGACCTCACGTTCCCCATTATAATGGCCGGTACACAGGGTTTGTATCTCATCTTCTTCTTTATCCTCAGCTTGGCTCCAGCTCTGCAGCCCCGCTTAAGCCTCCGTAGCTCCTCCGGGATGTCATGCCTGGCTCCGGGCAGCAGCACGGGTTGGCACAGCGCCATCAGCTGCTCACGAGAGTAAACAATGCCATCACTCCTCAGAGCATGGCTCTCCGACACAAAAAGTGAAAAAAGTAGTAGAAAAATGACCAGAAAACGTTCGAAATAAAACGTGGCCATAGTTCGCTACAAGACAAAATAAATATCCAAAGAAAAAAAGTACAACTAAGAGGATAAAAGTAAACAAAAAGACAAAGATCAATAAAACACCGGGAGCTGCAAGCAACAGGCAGCCACCAGCACGGCGCCGAGATTGTGATGTGATGATAAATGAGTTTCCTGTAAATATGCTATTTCAGTTTTGAATTTGTTTAGAAGAGAAAACACCTTGCTTCGTTTAACCGGGTGATTCAATCCCCTTACATTCCAACTCACCACCATGGTGTCTGCCCTTCCTATACCTTTATCTACAGACGCCATCGATATGGTCCTTCAATTTATGATACTGCATTGAGGAGTCCCTGAGCTTGGTAAAAGGGTTGTAGCCAAAAAACTAAAACTAAAAAAACTAAAAAGGGTGGGGAGGGGAGGATGAGCACTTGTACACATACATTTTCACAAACATAAAACACAATGACAACACGACAAACGTTATGCTTGTCTCCCGCATGGAGACTGCTTGCAATTCCAGTAAACCTCTTCTCCTAAACTGCTTACCATGCGAGCCCCCCATGAGAACTAAACAATTAACTCAATAGGCGCGTTCACACCGGAGTACTTTTCACCGTACTTTTCGCGTTTAGTTCCGTTAGTACCCCTTATGTCGCGTTCACACCAAAAATCGTACTTAATCTCGGGAACTTTTACCCCCATTTTTAGTGCCCGCTGAGAGATCGTACTTTCCTGTGGATAAAAAGTGCCCCAGTGCTGATTGGCTGGGCGAATTGCAAACCACGCCTCGTACAACTGTGAAAATGTTGTGTAGAGCCGCCATTGTTTTTCCTCGCTACAAAAACCCAGCGCACCGACGTAGAGTAGTTTGTTTTTGAAAGCAGTTATGGCAAGCATCAAGAAATTATGAGGAGGTGTCGGCGCTTCTGGAGATCTACGCCGAGGACGCGACCCAGGGAATGCTACTGAAGCCAGTTCAGTAGCTTTCACTCGACCTGGGAATCGTGCACAGCCCCACGGCACACCGGCTAAAAATAAAGAAACTCAGGCAGGACTACAATGGCGGATTCAGTGGCCAACGATGACGACCACGACGAAGGTAAAATCAACTACATGCACTGGGGTTTTAATCTGCACAATAATGGTCTCAGATGTACTTTTATTTGCTCAGTAGATCAAGCTAGCCATGCTAGGCTAAAATGGCTAACACCGGCCCCGAGCTAGCTACATCTAGCTAGCTAGATATTCTCGGCCGCTATGAAAACGTTTTGACTTGTGAATAACTGTGCAGTGTTTCTGTAATTTGCTTCACTAACTCATGGCACTAATCATGTGTTTCAGGCGAGGATGGACAACTCTCGGGATTGGAAACAAGCGAGCTTTGCATTCTAGATCACAGCGCTTGCTCGTCCCCCTTACCAGCAACCAAACGCAAAGGTACACACACTGTAACTTTGTCTTGAAAGAACGTTACGCATCGAACTGATGTTCACAATCATGTTTATTTCCTTCTTGGTACAATTATGAAACAGCGTGAAAACGTATTCGCCTAGACCGGCATTTATAAATGTTCGCGCCTTTTTACTCTTTCACAAACATTGTAAACATCCGGGCTAGAGGTCACATGACTTCCGGTAAGAAAACTTGCCTCAACAACATTAAACAAAGTTCAAGCATACATGAAGCACTCTTCAAAAAGGAACAATCCTCCGTGTTTCAACCTCTTATATCGCTGCATAGCCGATTTATTTGGACTGGATTATCCCAGAGAGGCTAAACATTCTTTATAACACAGTTTCAGATTTGTGAAACCTTAATTCTATTTGTGAAAATACAAAAAAGGGAGATTTCAGTGCTTTTTTTACATGTAGACCACATTAGACCAGGTCTTGATCTAAAACCACTATACCTAGACTCATCAAATCTTGACTGGATTATCCCAGAGAGTCAAAAGATTCTTTATAACACAGTTTCAGATTTGTGAAACCTTAATTGTATTTGTGAAAATACAAAAAAAACATTCCTAGTATGTTGTAAAACTACATGGCGACTAAACAGATCTTGTATCTTGCTTATTTTCCCCTCTTAGGAAAGCGGACATGGGATGTGAATTTCTTTGACACCGTCCAGGCGTTGGAGGACCGGCGTGCCGTGGTGAAAGAGTCGATGCACGGGGATCAGATGGTGCTGTTCACCAAGGCCCAGGAAACGGAGGACAAGATGCTCACCAGTTCATTTTATATTATTGTTATTACTGTTATTATATAGTCTTGATACAACTGACACTTTATTTTATATTGATAATGTTAATTTACATGTTGTAGTGATCACTGATTTGTACACTGGGGTTACATAATCCAATCATGGAACTACAGGTTGGGGGTACTGTTTCCGCACGGACACATTTGTTGACGGTACCTACTGTGTACCTACTGTGTGCCCTCCTTTCACTTCTCTCTTCTCTTCCTGGGCTGCGACCCGACAACATGTCCATTTGTGTCGCTCATTAAAGTACCCATTTGCACCTTCGATGCACCGCCTCCGACTCCTATCTCTCGGCACTACAATGTACAACTTCTATTTTATTTACATTAAAAATGTGAACTTCTATTTACTGTTAAACAGATCCTGTATCTTGCTTATTTCTCTTGACACTTTATCTTCAGTGACCGGTGTAGCATCCTATACATCACATGTAAGTGATTATTCTGATACCATCATGTTTCATCGGTTATAAACTCGCTAAGCTTTATTTGTCATTTATTTATCATCAATGTTGCAACCTTGTGGAGGAATGGCAGGGGCACATACACAAATATGATAATTTATATCATTTTAAATATTATTTGACCTAAAACTAAATGTTTTTATGATTGTCCTCTGAGGAGGACATGGGGATTTGCAAACTTTTAATTCCCCCCCCATTTTACACAACACAAAATGGAGTCCACTATGGGCCGAAACTAACATGTAGGTTTCCATAGTGTTTATGGCAGACGGATGCAGTGGGTCTCAGGAAGATATATAATAAATAATAAAGGTGGGTTTGCTGCTGAGCCTATTTACTGTGCATACAACACACCTGGCACAGTTTATTGTTATTACATTGCCACACTGTACACTATTGTAATGTTGCCTGTCTTGACTGGAAAATAAAAGAGAAACAAAAGCACTGTACAAAAGATCAGCTTTATTGTCAAAATGTTTACAATGTACAATTTACACGCTGTTCAGATGCCTCATAAGGGCTGTGGCGTGTCTTGCCCCCCAGCCTCGGCAATGGCTGGCCCATCAAGCTGGGTCGCCGGTAAGGCAGTCCAATCTTCCCTGTACTCATCATTACTTTCACAAAGGTTATGTAATATGCAACATGCTGCCATCTGGATTTTGATCTTGTCCATCTTGCAGTCGTTTCTTTTCATCAAGCACCGCCACCTGCCCTTCAGTCTGCCAAAAGCGTTCTCCACTACCACTCGTGCTCGGCTTGCTTTGTTATTGTACGCAAGTTGCTCAGGCTGCATTAACTCAGTTACAAAGCTGTATAACATGAGCACAAACAGCACAACTTCAGTCGACTCCATCTCCATCATGTCTGAGGTCGGAAGGTAAACAACAGACGCCTAATGTACAGCGAGTGGGTGGGCGTCGCAGTATACGCGGGAAGTTTTTCTTCTTCTTCTTCTCTTGTTTTGCAGCGGATTGCAAACAACTTTAAGGTGCATACCGCCACCTACTGTACTCGCCGTGAAGTGGTTTGTGGCCTGCCAGTAAAGCAGAAGAAGAAGAAGTGTCGTCAGCGGCTCATTTGCGTAATCTTCCCTCAGGGAAAAGTACTCCGGTGTGAACGCGATCTGTACTAAGTGCCCTGGGGTAAAAAGTGCCGGGGCACTGAGTGCCGGAACTAAGTACTGCAAAGTACTTGGTGTGAACGCGGCTAATATATCTCCTTCTCTTCAGCTGACTATAGCGACATCCTAGTTTGAAATATCAGCTAGGTAATGTAACAGCCTTAAACATGTTATGGCTCAATAAAATAAAACGTTAATGTCCCATATGGTTACACAATGATATTATTGTCCGTGGCGTGGCTTGCCTCAAATGTTTTCCTAGCAAGAACATTAAAGAATATAAGAAACATTATCAAATGGGAAGTCCTGAGGATTTTAGCTAGGGAGAAAGAAAATATTTCCCAAACATAACCACATATATTGTCCGGCCGAGTTGTTTCTCGTCTCCATCTATAGCATATGGAGCTGGAATGTTAGTCCTTGGCCAATACTCATGTCCATTATGAAGCCTTGCGCACCACCTTGTTAAGAACGAACTCCTTTGCCAGTTTTGGATCGCTGAAACTTGCCTCGTGGCCCCCCGATGTTGTGACCATCATTATGGCAGGGTATTTCAGGCCGTAGCGCACTCCCTCGCAGTTCCGCAGCAGTCCTCTCACCTCGGTAAAGGCTGCCCGCTGTTAACTCACCGCCTGAGTAAAGTCCGGCAGAAGCCGGATCTGGTCACCGT
>CALSBW010024211.1:97306-114202 GCA_943590975.1 Lindbergichthys nudifrons
TGTGTTGTGGTGTGTGTTGTAGTGTGTGTTGTAGTGTGTGTTGTGGTGTGTGTTGTGGTGTGTGTTGTAGTGTGTGTGTGTGTGTGTGTGTGTGTGTGTGTGTGTGTGTGTGTGTGTGTGTGAGAGAACCTGCTTGGCCAGATCAACCATTTTTTGGAGCGTTGATCGTAGGGCGGTGGTGGCGAAGTCCATAGGTACTTGGCTTGGCAACTGGAAGGTCACCAGTTCAAGTCCTGGCAAGACCAAGTGCTACCGAGGCTCCGTTCCCTACACTGCTCCCTGGGCGCCGTTCATAATGGCAGCCCACTGCTCCTAACACTAGGATGGGTCAAATGCAGAGAAACCATTTAGTTACATAGTACCTGTACTGTGTAATGACAATACAAGTGCAACAAAATCACTCTTTTTTTAAAGATATGATAACACACACACACACACACACACACACACACACACACACACACACACACACACACACACACACACACACACACACACACACACACATTAAGGTGTGGTTCTTCCTCAGAAGTTTCAGGTGTACACACTGAGACTCTGAACAGAGCCACAGTGTTCAGGAACAAATAGTAGTTAAAGTTCTATTTTATAACAATATCTATCCAGTGGTGGAAGAAGTAATTAGATTAATATTTACTTTCATATTTACTTTAGTAAAAGTAGCAATACTGCAGTGTAAAAATAGAAAATACTGTTAAAGGTAAAGGTCCTGCATTCAGAATTGTAATCAAGGAAAAGTACAAAACAGTATTTGCATCAAAATATCCTGAAGTACACAAAGTAAAAGTACTTATTCTCCAGTATGGCCCATTCCACATTTAAAAATATTACATAATATGAATGCATAAATGTCAATGTTGCAACTTGTGTTGCAAAATGTTATTGACTTGAGAAACTGCTGGGTAGCTTCACGTACACATAATGATGTATTGGTTTGTTTCTATTCTGAATCATTCATCTATAATATCTCCAAAGTAGCTAGTAACTAAAGTTGTGAAATAAATCAAGTAATATTATAGTAATCGAGTAAAAAGTTAAACATTGATTAAAATGTAGCATAATGTGAAAATACTGTGAGGTGGATTACCTCAACATTTGACTGAAGTGCAGCACTTGTACTGTCGAGAGGGAATGCACTGTATTCCATCCCACCACTGCTAACATCCTGGTCATCCTTTCTAACATGAACATAATAACAACGTAGTCCATCAGGTTGTAAAGGGACACATACTGATCTGACTGCCTTACCAAACTAAGAGTGGAAACACACAGAGTGGAACTATAATATAACATCTGGGCACAGCTTCAGTGGACACTGGTTAGAGGCTGATCGGCTGATAGAAACCCAGCTCTGTGGGGGTGTCACTGCCAGCCACACTTTTCACATTCAAATAAGCATTTGATCTATTGTTATATACAAATATTGTTGGTCATGACTGACTGTTGACATTTCTGGAGCAGATCTTCTGCTCCCAGCTCTCAGCAATGGGTTGGTTCATGTATACTGATATATAGGATAGATGTCCATGACTGTATAATTGGACCTAGAGTAAATTGTTATGAACCTTTAACACTAGATTAGCAGTGTGGTACGATTCATTTTTCATTACAAGGCCATTTTGTAATTAAAAGTATGAGGGGGTGAATTAGGAAAGCGATGAGAAATAGAAATCATTGATTTTAATTTACCAAATATATTTCACACCTTTTAAAGTCCTTTCCTTAAGTCAGTGGATGCATTCATTGTTCGTTCGGGTTAGGCCTTTTCTCATGGAATGTGTTGTTAATAAGTACCTGACTATCATCACAGAAATACAGTTCTGACACTTCTCAGCTCCTGCAGAACAATGATATTGTTTATTATGATGTATGTGTTACTGAGAGATAGACATCACACTGAGAGCACAGATAATGAGACTGATCAAGCACTCTTAAAGTACTTTAAAGTGTTTATTGAGCAGCTCACATATTTGAGGGCAGGGTGGAGTCGCTGGATTTGAATCATGCGCAGCCGGAAGGGTTCGGCATAGCTCTCTGTCAGTACGATTGTTTGTGAGTGTGAATGCCTGCATAGAAGTGTGTGTTAATGAAGAATGTATATGCCATGGCTGTTTTAAACCGGTATAGTGGGACACACCTGTACACACCCTCCACCTGCTCCAACTGTGGGGCAAGAGCTCAGAGAAACCACACTTACTGTAGGAAAGCAATAAAAGTACTCTGTGAACCTTTCTGACTGAATCCTACTGATGGAGAAAAAACTGCAACTCTGCATTTCATCTATTTGCGGTTGTAAATAAACATAGGGTACCCAGAGCAAATGGCATTTTCATTACAGTTTATTGCGTTTGTCATAACGCTGACAATAACTATTCACAAAAATGTTGGTGCGATGTTGGTGCAATACAGAGAGACTACAATGATATTGTTTATTTTGATGTATCTGAGGGCCACTCCTCAGCGGAGATGTGTGGAGCGACGACACACCCTAACCTTCTCATGTGTGCTATTGACCGAGCAAACACACCGCTTGATCAAGGAATACTTGCCTTTGGTCTGTTGGTCTCAATGGGAGCAGTCTTTCATGTCAAGTACAGGATCATATATTCTTTCTTGTTGCCTGTGTGGGGGTTAGACATTTTGCTCTTCATAAATGAAAGGTTGCTCAAGCAGATAGTAAAGGGAAAGTCAGAGTTCAAAAATGTAAAGCATGACCAGTAATATAGCACACACACTACAGGATTTCTAACAGTAGAGGTCCTGAAGAGCCAAAAGAACACAGCCGGCCCCCCCGCCGCTGCGTGGCCCCACCCTGTGCAACAATGTATCTGAAGCTGTGTCATACTTGTCATACCAGTGCTGCCATCTCCTGCAGGTCCAAAACTGTGGCGACACACCTCAGAGTCACCCAGGTCACACCCCCCCAGGGAATGTGGAGTACAAGCCTCACAAAGGTATGCATGTACTGTTTCCTCATGAATACCTGCACACAGTATCACTACACTTGTCTGCATTTCCAGCATGTCACTCATCCAGCTGGGTTGCTAAGGACATTAAAACACTCACAATCTCACCTCCGGTCCATACAGGGTCATTCCTTTTCTATTTTCTCATTAACTGATGAATAATTGAAAGTTAAGAATATGATAATTTAGCATATTGAATAAATCGAATAATCAAAATAAAATAGTTTGTAAAGCAGTATATGACCATGGCTACTACTGTTATATCATGTTTCTTTGTTCATGTAATTAAAGTTCAATAAAATATCCCAAAATATGGTCACAAAGCCAATGACTTGCTTGACTACAAGTACATTAGCACGGTGTATTGTTCATTGATTTTGCCATATTGACATGACTGTGTTGAAGTGCAGGGCAACATATATGAGTCATTTCAAACCTATTTCTGATGGTGGATTGTTGTGTTGAATTCTGATTGTGTCTTTGTTACTGTCAGTATTTGAAAGCAGCTGTGACTGGCAGACCATACATTTTTTAATAAGGGGCAGGTCAAATAAGATATCCTTATCCCTGCTCCTTTCCGTCGGGGGCTACAAGAACTGCGTAAAGTGTACATGTTTGTTTTATAATAATTGCCATGAGAGGAATAAACTAATAAATAGAATGGCAAGTCTGGAGAATTGTAGCAAATGCCTGGGCCTGGGGGGGGCGGAAGGAGGGGGAATGAGGCTAAAAAGGGGGACATATGAGGGGCTTGCGCCACTGACTCTGCTGGGCTCAGGACAATCCGTTTTTTGTCCAGGGTTTGGAGTCCGTCCAGCTTTCTAAGACAACTAAAGGACAGGAGAGTCACAATATGCAGAGTTGAGGGGAGGGGGGAGACAGAGGGAGACAGAGGGGGGGGGGGACATTGTCCACAGGCGCCTGTATGTCCACCTGTGGGCGGCCAGCTCCACCCACTGAGCTCTCCGCTACCCTCTACGTCTCTGTTTTAATTTGTGATTAAAACATTATTATTATTAAAGCTTTATTATTTCACGTCTACCTCTACTATATCTAAAAAGGCTCTCTTTGTCTTGCCTCCATCCTCAGAGGTCAGAGGGCAGTGTTTAGAGCAGAGTATATGTCTCAGGTTTACTCTCTCCTGCTGAAATATTTGACTCTCGGAGTGCTTCAGCCTCTCCTCCTGAATCAGCCTCTGATCTGGTTCAGAATGCAGATGGACTGGTTCAACAGTCCAGTCCAACATTCCAGTCTGGGTACAGACCCTGGATCAGTCAGACTACACCCTGCTGGAACGCTTCACCTTTAACACTGCTGCTACATTAACAATACCTGAGGAACTAGGGCACTTTCAAAGATTAACATTGTGTACTTGGCTGATTTCTGTAGAGCTTTAAATTAAAAACATCCCATCAGTCATTCAATGTAAGACCCTGAGAAGCTCAGAATAAAAACAAAATCAAACAATTATTTTGTCAAACTGGGATTATTACGTTAGATAATTCTCTAGGTTGTTTCACTGTTATTATTGTATTATTGTATAACAATAAAGAAACAAGCATAAACCCAATTCTCAGTTGGGTTTGTCCTGTGATGGCTTTACTTCTCAGTATGGGATTTACTTTGTGTCCCTTACTTAAAGGTGGGGTAGGTAAGTTTGAGAAACCGGCTCGAGATCGCTAGAATTTGAAAATACACAACCGGAGAAAATCTGCCACTTCCTCACAGAGCCCCTCCTCCAACACACACGAACGCGCACATGACCAATGAGGGCACGAGATAAGTTTGTGCACAGATGGAAGGCTGACAGGCAGGTAGGCCATCCAGTTACTTTAGCCGGGCCGGCTCAGATGATTGGTCGTGCTTTTTACAGTACTACGGCTTCCACAGATTACATTTTTTATCTATTTTTTGTCAAAGCACTTCAGATATTCATTGCTATCGGGATGTTAAGAGCATTCCATGGAATATAACAACAAGTGTTTCTGAAATAAATGACATACTTCACCTTTAAATCTAATACATTGAAAGTCATATTCTCAGTCGATGATACCTTCTGTGTATAATCCTTAAATAAAGAAATAATTCTTCATATTGTACTCTATTGAAACCCTGATGGTACTAAGTGTGGTTAGGCAGGTTCTACACCAATGTTCCTATCAGGGACCAAGGGTTAGAGCGCTTTATCTTTCCTGTGGGGGCAGGCTCAGCTCAACGGGCACAGAGTCCAGCCTTTGTGAATCAAAGATACAATTCAGAGTATCCCTCTCTATCCTACATCCCACTTTTAATACCAAAATATTTAAAGGAGTTTTAAGGGGAACTATTGGATTGCCAAGACCATTATGGGTTGTTTATGCTTTATAATTCATTCATTTGTGTAAAACTTTTCAGAAATAAATGGACACATGAATAAATGTATCCACGAGTCAGAGTGTTGTTTCCTTTTCCTCCAGGGACAGTTTCAGGTTTCACTTTGAGCTGCAGGTTTGCTATCATGATGTTAATGTTTAACAGGCCGTACCTGTCATTGATCCGTCACATCCATTGGCTCTCATGCTTGTATCAGTAGAGGAATGTGTTTGTGATGTGGTCCGTGGGGGGCTATCGCCTCTGCCAGATATCACTGTTAGCTCCTGATGACGTGCCTTGAGATAAGAACAGGACGGATACTGGCCTTAATGAGGAAGAAATCCTGTTTAGTTGATCACAGAACTGAGACTTCTCCTTCCCATTGACTCAGTGTTTCATGCTGTTTGTGTCAAATCTAATATATTCAATCTTTGGGAAGGTCCTCTAACTTGAAATCACTACACCCTTATAACTAAACGCATTTCCATATCCATGGATGAGACAATGCATTTCTGCCTGTATCTGTAATTCTCTGAGCAGATGTAGTGTCCTTCAGATGAATAGGAGCAGCCTTAGGACTTCCTCTCTCTCTCATGGTGACCTCTCTGTGACCCCACTTCACACCCTGACCTGTACCTGTCCACCTCCCTCCCTCTCTCTCCCTCCTCTCTATAAACATAAAATACAATCTCCTCTATCTCCTCCCCCTTCCTCAGTCCCCCTCTTCCCTCCTCTCTTCTACCAAGCCAACTATGTTTCCCCTTACTCCCCCTCTCACAACACCTGCTCATCTCTTACCATTTAAGAGATGAGCCCCCCCCCCCCCCCCTCTGTTACCTGCCCACCTCCCAGCCGCCCTCTGGACCTTCTCCACTCTGTTACCCCTGCCATGAGGAGCAGCACCCTGCTGAGGCTGCCCCCCTCTCAGTGATCCACTGACCCTCCTGCTCTCAGGCCCTGCGCTCCCCCTGCTCACATCCTTCCACAAAGATGGCAGCTACAGGGATGCTTATCGTTTTCTGTACAGCAGGGTGGTCTCCACATATTAACACAACTTTTATGAGTGTAAATTCAATGGTCAGATGACTTCACGTCTGCTAAGCTAAAGGCGGCTAATGTTCAACGTGATGACATTTACTAGTCTCATTTCGACACTTGTTTGACACATGCTTCAGACATTCCCCTGTGGGTATTAGCTGACATATTGTATGTTTCATTTGACCAAAACGTGATCATTTCTTCAGCTTGTGGTAAACACAGACCTTATTTCAGGCATCTAACCAGAACATGTTAAATAAAACGTTGGCGTTGGTAGTGTTCAAATGCTAACTCATTCCTGCAACACTCTGAAGAGATTATAAGAACAATGGTGAAAATGAAAAGACCTGTGATCAGATGACATTATCCATATGAGT
The DNA here is from genome assembly GCA_943590975.1 of Lindbergichthys nudifrons. NCBI lineage: Eukaryota > Metazoa > Chordata > Actinopteri > Perciformes > Nototheniidae > Lindbergichthys > Lindbergichthys nudifrons. The sequence goes on from CALSBW010024211.1 coordinate 104,058, forward strand.
ATCCAGAAAGAATCCACATGTTAGAACCACACTGTGTATACAAGGTTAGTGCCAGTAAGCATCAGGTCCTGGAGCTCTATGTTACAGCTTATATATTAATGACACTGTAACTGCCAGAACATCCATATTTGTTTAAGGTGGGGATAATGTGGAAGGAGCAAAGACCACATTAAAACATGCCCTGCTGTCCTTATTGGAGCCCGTCGGTGGCCGTGGTGTTAGTCACTTCATTTGATCTCCTTTAAACTCGAGCTCCTCTTTAGTCAGAGGTCAAACTATCATGACCCCTGGGGTCACTGACTCACTTTAATGAGAACAAACAAGTGCAAGAGTGGAAGGGGCTGATAATTATAGCAGCTGATAGCAATGCACAGACCAACTGATTCAGAGTCAGACACAGAAACTCACCCTCTCTTTGAATAGTATTTCCCTGTGAGGATGGACCACAGGAAGACTCATTTGGATGAATGTAATGAATCGAGCTTTTTCACTTGCACCACTATAAAAGCAGTTGCATGGCAAAATATTAAATTCAAGCCTATACTATTGATTTCCAAAACGACATGGAAACACACACACACACACACACACACACACACTCACACACACACACACACACACGCACACACACACACACACTCACACACGTGCACGCACGCACACACACACCCACCCATCCACACTCACACACACACCATGTATACATCACTTCAGGAGACATTACATTGACTCCACTTCCTGGAGACTTATCCTAACCTTAACCATAACCAACACATGCCTAACCCTAACCTTTATGTCATTAGGTTCCAAATGAGGAGATTATATATTTTATTCTTTTGTATATATTATGAATCCCCCTATTTAAACATTGTTTATATTGTTTTATTTATATTTGAGTTATTACTTTCCATTTGTAAATGGATGCTGGAGCCCCCCGCAGGGAGACACCCCCCCGCAGGGAAACAGCCTCGCGCAGGGGAACACCCTGAAACAAGCCCGTAATAAAGTCTTTTTAAACATCATCCGAGGCGTGTCCCATGTCTCACCTGCACCCCCCCTCTAGACCTCGGCCTGGGTTTTAAACGCTTTTAGGGACACTTGGTTGACTTTACTTTAAGATATGTCCCCTCCCCGTGTGCCTACTAACCCGTGTGTATTTTACATTTTATATTTTACATTTTACATATTTGTTTTATATTATACATATTTTAACATTTGTGTTGATGTGATTTTTATTACCAGCACTTATTTTTAAAAGCACTTTTATGTATTTATTTATAATTTTTTAACACTAATTTTACCTGCATGCCAATTTTAAACATAGTCAACCTCGGTCCTTTTAGCCAGATGTTTTTAACCCACTTACCAGGTCTTTTACCAGATGTTGTGGGACGCAGCCTCGGACACCCCACCGGGGGAGACCCCCTCGGGGGGGCAGGAGTACAGGTTTTAACCCCACCGCATACGCTCTGTGCTTCAGCTGCTGCTCTCTTTTATCCCTTTTATTGCATTTTCTTAAACATTTTTGAACCCAGACCAAACAGGGCTTTTATAAACTTGTATTGGTTTGCCTATGTTCATATTGTCAATAGGCCTCCAGCAAAACATCCCAAATAGCTGCAGAGGTGTGGGTGTGTTGCTGCAGGCAGTGCCAACATGAAACATGAAACCTGAAAGTCAGGTTTAAAGGATGATCAGACGGGAGGACTGTCTTTTGAAGTATGATTTTATAATTGACTGTAAAAGTAAAGCTAGCAGGAGATGCATCAGCCATGGTTTCAGAAGACGTTGATGTTTTCATTGACTATGGAGGGAATCGCTTCTCAAGTCTTTGTCTGGGATGCAGTGTAGGATCGGCAGAGAGGTTGAATGTTTTAAAATGTTACAAAGACACAAAATGAAGTGCTGCCTGGTTGAAAGCATGTCAAGTTGTGGTAAGGTCTGTAGAAGACACTGCAAAGGGATGTGTTGGTGAAGGCTGCTTCCATGACATCAAATAAAGCATGACTTATAGATCCACTGAACCTTATTTCATAATACAAATACATTCAAATTTGAGAAATGATCACTTTGACAATCCTTTATTCTTCCCTCCTGGAAATAAGATGTTCTAGTTAATCACAAAAAAGTATCCGGGGTTCCGGTTTTAAGCGCCGCTTGTTTTGCACCTTGAAATGTGAGAAAGGATTTCGAACAACTTCTTTGATATGATGTTTCCCAAGTTGCTCACAAGCACATTTTTAAGCTAATAAAAAGTGAAATCGTTGTCAGCCAATTGGTTGGGGATGTCCATCGACCCTTCGTTCTCACCTCATGGACAGTTTACCTGCATTCAACTAAAGCTGGTCAAACATGATTGGTTAATACCGTGACTAACTAACTGACTAAAAACGGACCACAAACAGATACTACAGTGCCTCCAATACAAAGATCTTGTACCATTCCCTACAGATTATGCTTTTCTATGCAGACATCTATTTGTAGAAATGACAGGACACATGTGCTGAGTCAGCAGGGCTTTGTTGATGTCCCCCTGCTGCTGAGCTCTGGTGGGACATAAAGGCCTAGGCTCCACGGGAACGAAAACGGGTTGTATCCGCATATTTCTCTTGCGTATAGTCCTTTAAGCTACACGACGCCGTAACGGAAAGGTAGAAATGGACCCTGCAAACGACAATGGGTCCAAAGGTGGATAGATCTGGGAACAGAGCGCTCTGGGGGGTCCAACGGGGCCGTGTGGTAACCTATACGGTCATCCGTTTCTGATAATGACGACGCAATAGCCCCACCTCTCCCCACCTCTCCCCACCTCTCCCCACCTCTGCTGCTCACCCCCGCAAAAGTACACTGCACACTGAATTCAGATTATTTATCTTTATCTCGATATGGACATAAACGTGAGTGAAGTCTAATCTGACAGGACGGAGACACGCAGCTCCTCCCGCTGCATCACAGCGGGAGGAGCACACACTTCAAGTCAGATCATCACCCTTAGCTATTTTAATTACCTCTCAAACTACCTACACTAGTTATAAATATGTTTATTTTTACTGTCGGGTCACTCATTACTGGATCAGCTGCTGCATGAGACAGACACTGACACTGTCAGAAGAGAGGAAAAAGTGACAGGCTCCGTGTATTTTATTATTATATATCATTATATATAGTCGTTATTCATTTGTTTTAAAGCTTAATAAATAACAAAGAAGACCTTTGACCGGCACTTTTATCATTTTGTCCGGAAGATTTAAACTTTAACACACGTTGACCGGCGAAAAACTCTGCCCGGTTCCCTCGGCCCCCACCGCGGAGAATAAACAGAAGTGCAGCCATGACAACCATTCTCCTTCGCTGCTTTTGTGGAGGAAGTTACAGCGCCACGTACAGGCTCGGCATATGTACTGCAGCTTTTCCAGCGGTTGGATGTAAACGGAGCTGTCTCGTGTGGCAAGACACTGGGTGTTTATCAATCGCGAGTAAAGCTGCTTCAGAGCCACTATTTCAAGCATACTACGTCATCGAGTGCCGCCGAAGTACTGTTCCAATCTCCAGCATACTTGGAAATCTACCGAGCCCGGCGTACTCCGTTTGGAGAAATATCGAGGCTGCACATGAGTAGACTTCGCGGTCTTAAAATCCCCACAATGCTTTGCGCACGGACCAATTTCCCCAAATCTGTGGCGGAAGATGTAAGAGGCGGGGCCTCTCATATGACGCACACCTGCACACTTGCTAGTGTATTCCACACTTCGTTTTCCGAATGCCAGGAAGTATTGTTGACTCGCTTCTGAAGCAAGATGCTCGGCAGACATGTGCTACCAAGCAAGCGTACTCGCGATTGAGAAACACCCTCAGACTAAGCTACCTGGAAATCCTGTGGAGAGTCATTGTATCACTGTCACACATCTGAGAAACACACACACACACACACACACACACACACACACACACACACAATATAGGAGGACACTATTGAGTCTGACCGGTTGCACGAGTGTTATCATTGCTGCCACACCCCCAGCTACAAAGCATTTTACCAACCCAAGCACACACACACACACACACACACACACACACACACACACACACACACGCACGCACACACACACACACACTTCACTCTGTAATGCCACTTATTCTGTAAAGCTATATGTATATATATATATATATATATATATACATATTCACGTTCACTGTACAAAAAGACACTTGTAGAATTTAGCATTTGTTTGCTATAATGATCCACCAAATAAATGTATTATGTCTACAAATGTTACATTACTGCATTAGGTTAGTTGAAAGCAATGATTTTTAATATGCAAATGATTATGTTTTATTTAAACGTAATAGATAGACAGTTATGGGAGATTTTATATAATACATTGAATTAAAGTCAACATTTAAGTTTTTCAGTGTTTACCAGCATGTTTTAAATTGAAGTTGTCTGAAGTCCTCACCACCAGCTGCTCTTGCAGTAACAGGTAGTGTACCTTTCTTACTGTCCTAATGTGCACAATGTAGTGACTGCTTTTTCCTCTTTTGTTTCTTAGTTGTGTTCTCTGTATTTTATATGTTTGTGTTATGTGTTATGTGTAACGTTGCTGCCTTCTTGGCCAGGTCAGCATTGAAAATGAGATTTTATCTCAATGTTTTTATCTGGTTAAATAAAGGTTAAATAAAAAATAATAAATAAATAAATATGTGTTTTTATATGTACAGAGTAAATAGTAACTGAGTGTAAACAAATGTAGTGGTAGTACAACATTCACCTCTGAAATGTATAAAGTAGCATTACATGAAAAATAATCAAGTAAAGTATAAATATGTCAAAATAGTTCTAAAGTACAATACTTGACTAAATGTACTTATTTACTTTCCACCATAGGTAAATGTTTAGCTGTAAATACTGTAGTGTGTGTGTGTGTGTGTGTGTGTGTGTGTGTGTGTGTGTGTGTGTGTGTGCGTGTGTGTGTGTGTGTGTGTGTGTGTGTGTGTGTGTGTGTGTGTGTGTGTGCGTGTGTGTGTGTAAACTAAAAGTTAAGGCTCAGTGCAGTTTCTGTGGGAGGGAGGTTCTGACAGTGTGGACACATCTCACACACATATACTGTAGGAGCGGAGCGAGCAGAGCACACACACACAGACACACACCGCCGAGGTTCACCTGTGCTGCTGGATTGTTTTCTCTTCGGAAGCCTCTGACAGGTGACCTGTCAACATGTTCAAGAAAAAGAGCAAGACCACGGCGATAACACAGCCTCAGACCAGGTGAGTTAGGGACTACTTTACCGACCTGTGGCGGAGTGTCTTATCCCGTGGAGCTGGGCTGTTGTACTTGTACTGCAAACTTCATTTAAAATCTTTAAAGTGACCTTGCTCTGCGGTAAAGTCACATAAATAACTTGACCTAATCCTTAAACCTGTATGATTTAATGGAGTAACATGACGAGGAAATCCTTCCGCAAAGGTTCTGGACAAACCTCGTCCACTGAATTACTCGGTAGTTGGTCTGCTATAAAAATAGAAGTGAAAAGTAGGCTAATAAAGGGTATGACACACCTGCCGGATTAAACATATTTCCGCATTGATTCACTTAATAACAAGAAAGTTGTTTAAACCATATCGTTCAAATGCCGTCATTCTGATTCAGTATATTTTCTAACAGAGTATGGTCTGACGTTTGGCCAAGTGAAACCCTTTCTGCACGACTAAAGATCGTTTAAAACTCAATTAGTTATTTGATAATGATTACCTAATGGGAATGTTTCGGTAGACAAAAATAAGAGTTTGTAGATCAGATTGCATAATGTGAGCTTTAACTCAGGGAGGGTGTGGTGGACAGGCGGCAGTAAAGTCGTAGTAACTGGTTTGATAAGTATTCGCTCCTCCTCGGAGACAATGTGAGGAACGGCCTCTCCCACTGCACCAAGCCCTGTGAGGGAGAAGTACTCACATCTGGTACTTGAGTACAAGTAGAAGTACCAGAGTGTAGGAATACTTCACATTCAAAATGTTCCTCAAGTGAAAGTATAAAAGTATTCTCATCAAAATATAGTGAAAGTAGCGACAGTAAAAGTAGTGATTGTGCAGATTGGTCCATTTCAGAATAATATATATGATATGTTTTATAATGATTGATCATGAAAGTGTTCTCAAAGCTGGTAAAGGTGCAGCTAGTTTGAATGACTTTGTATACTGCAGGGTAGCTTGTGGATTTACTCCAGGTGGAACTAAAGTCTGATTTAACACCTGGTTATATTTCACATCGTTCATCCACATCTGTGAAGAAACTAAAGGGATTAAATACATGTAGAGGAGTAGAAGTACACCATATACCCCTGATTTGTAGTAGAAGTGAAATGCCCATTGAAACTATGGGTATTTGTAAATGTTGATAAGTATGTAAATGTAGCTTGTAAATATGTTGTATGATATCCTCTATTGTTTTATGTTGTTTTATGTTTCATGTGGAACCTAATTGCTGCAGGTCTTACTCAGGTCTCAAGGGACAATCTGGATAAATAAAGGTTTGAAATGAAATGAAATGAGAAGTACCAAGTAGCATTAAATATGGAAATACTCAAGTAAAGTACAAATATCTCAACATTGTACTTAAGTACAGTACTTGATTGTACTTAGTTACTTCCCACCTCTGCTCCCTGTCCCTTTCTCTGGGCTTTAGTTGTGAGGGGAGATCAGGGTGGTTTCTTACCCTGGACACATAGAGCATATTGAGGCTGAGATTGGTTTATTAAATCATTATCCCACTGCATGTCAAACACATGTCCTTCCAGCTCTCTGCCTTTGAAGACAGTACAGAGCGCCTGCTCCTGTCACTCAGCAGGTACTAGGGGGTTAGGGGAAACAAGTCACTGACAGTGTCAAGTTCCAAAAGATCAACTAATCTACCTCTCAGATGCTTCTCAGTGCAAGGTGTGTTCCTCTCACTGCCACACCCACTTGCGAGAGGAAAGGAATGCCCTATCTCCTGCCATAACACTCAGAGTCTTTGTACTTGGCTCTGAAATGGAATCTCATTTATTTAAAGAATTGTAATGGTTTGAGAGGTTTGTGCATACGAGGAATTTACTCTTCTTTTATGCATAGTAACAAAACAGTGATGGGGTTGAGAAGACACTTTTTTTTAAAGAAATAAGAACTTTATGTAGCAGCCACATAGTTATAAAAGTCCATACTAAACGATGTAATTGCATTTTGTAGATTGCATTGGTGTCCACTCATCAGGCCATGAGACAATAAGGATTCATTAGTAAAGATAGGTCCTCATGGTATTCACTGCTGAACACCTTCACACTGTCAACCACACACACACACACACACACACACACACACACACACACACACATACACACACACACACACACACACACACACACACACACACACACACACACACACACACACACACACACGTACATACAGTGTTGGAATCTGAATAATGCAGCTCCACCCTCTTCTTATTCAGTTTGTATTTGCTGCTGTGATAGGCTCTCAGGCCGAGCCAGGCTAATGACAGATTCAAGTCCAAGCCTGAGATCTGAACATGGCTAGCTCCTGAAGCTGAGGATTAGTGCCTCCCTGTGCATCCAAACAATAATAAAGTGAAAGGCTAGTTTAGGCCTGTTACGGTTTATTCTTATTTGAGGTAGTAAGAGAAGAATGAAACAAGGCCAGGTATCCAGAGGAACTGTTAGGTTTGAAATCAATTTCCTCTCCTTTGGATGGCCTACAGGGCTCAGAGCCTCCAACAGGCTTGTGCTGCACAGAGATGTAATGTATCAACAAATGAACGTTGCGACAAACAGACGGCCAGGAGACACAAACAGACATAAACAACCTCAAAGAGGCGCAAAACAATCACAAAAAGATGTCAACATAAAGAGTAACATGATTCCCAAAGAGGCTGGAAACAATACAAAGACACGCTAAAAACACACTCTGTGTTCCATAATCCGGCCATGTGTCAGCACTGCTACGGATGGTGTTCTCCTGTGAGGCTGTGGGACAGCACCCCCCACTCTGTGACTGAGGGCGGGGGCTCTCTGCTTCTGATTGAACCCTCTCCCTGAGGTCTGAGTTGTGTTTCTCAAGCTAACGCTCCAGGGCCAGTTGCCTCCCAGAAACATCAACTCCAAACATGAGTTAAAGCCAGTGAACCTCCCTGGAAACTGTTGACAACATGTTTTGGAGCACAGGATATGTAGTGTAGTGGGTTGATTATTGTTACATTGTGTTCAGACCTCTGAATTATGGCTAAAGAGCAGTAATCTTGCATTTGAGAAAGCATGTTAGTTATGTAATATAAAGCTGTTCTTGTTGGACACATTCAGTTGCAGTCCTAACATTATAACGACAAAGGCAGCATTAGTTTACATCTGTCCTCAATTTTAGAACAAGAATATCTGTGTTTTTTCTGCACATGCTCTTTTCATAACCAGTGGTTTGATCATTTGTAAACATGCAAGAAAATAGTATTGGCCACTATGCATATCATACGTCCTGCTCCGAACAGCCAGCTGATCTCTTTTATGCTCCTGAGTGTGATGTAGACGTGCAGAGTGTTGCTCTGAAGCTCTCACAGAGAACTGTACGTGTTTGCTATCATGATGAGCTGTTGTGACAGAAACACTCCTCAGGGTGTTTTTCATTCACCAGACAAACTGCCTGCTGCTTCGGCAGAACTCTACACTATACCGGTTCAAACTTGTTCTGCTGGTCTTTTGTTTCATATTAAAGTCAGGGACCTGTGTGCAGCAGACAATATGCAATGTGTGTACTGAAGATGAAGGTGTGTGTGTGTGTGTGTGTGTGTGTGTGTGTGTGTGTGTGTGTGTGTGGAGATGGATGGTGGCTTCAAGTTGACAGACATGGTCTCTTTTTGCCACACACAGAAACACAACAATAGCAATGACTAGTATGGTATTTGCTTACATGGTTAATCTGTAACATTATTGTCCAACATTTACTGGACATAACCTAAATGGAATTCCTTCAGAAATGTATTTAAAAATAGAATAAACAAAAAGCAATGCATGGGGGTTATAAAAAGTAATCAAAGATTAAAAATAAAACAATTATTTAACTGACAAATATAAAACCATGTGAGGTCCAAAGAGTCTGATAACAATGTCTGCCAAAAACACAGCATATGTTAGTTTGGTAAAAGTTGACACAGGTGTACTGAGTGGCATTTGACAGTGCTCTCTGGTGGACAAACTGTGAAATGGACACACTGTTTCTTAAATGACCTTCAACATATTTGTGTTATTTCTTACTTTCTCTTAGAAAGTTGTGAAGGAGAGCAAACGGTGCTCCACACTTTACTCACTGTGACTGTCACCATGATACACACTTCAGCATGCACTATGGCACGCATTACACTGAGGGAGGATCTATGTCTGCTGCATGATACGAGAATAAAACCTGCTCAGTTAGTCTGTTGCCCTGAGGAACCCTGAGTGTCTGCAGGCGTCCTAACCTACCTGTTCATTAAACAGAGCAGCAGACACAGTGACGGCTCCAAGAAGAAGTCAAACTGTGACTCTTAAGTCATTAACAGCTATAAAAGTAGATAACAGTGGCGGCTGGGACAAACTCTAATGCCTTGAGTCATTTGGAACCATCTAACCAACTATGGTGTTTTTTTATTTAAAGACATTCTCATAAAGCATAAAGTGCAGACCATTCCAAGCTGTGGTCTTTCTTAAGTAATAGTGTGTTTTATTTTCTTCATTAAATATCATGGAACCTCAACTCTTTTTTGGAATTCATCAAAGTTTTAATTACATTTTTACTTATTTTTCATTTAGCCAAATTTAGCAACTTCATTTACTGGAACTTTAGTCCCAACAACAGAAACTGTGGATGTAACCGACTCTGTGTTTGTCCTGCAGCGCTCCGTCCACAGAACTCAGCGCTCTGATCGACAAGCTGCAGAAGAATGCTGACAAAGTGGAGAAGAACAGCTATGACATCGAGCAGAACCTCAACAAGGTACAGTGTGATAGCAACGTCTTCCTCAGAGATCTGGTAACACAATCTTATTGATGTGTGTGTCAACGCCTTATAACAATTCCACTTTGTGTGTGTGTGTGTGTGTGTGTGTGTGTGTGTGTGTGTGTGTGTGT
>CALSBW010024211.1:116876-139601 GCA_943590975.1 Lindbergichthys nudifrons
GTGTGTGTGTGTGTGTGCGTGTGTGTGTGTGTGTGTGTGTGTGTGTGTGTGTGTGTGTGTGTGTGTGTGTGTGTGTGTGTGTGTGTGTGTGTGTGTGTGTGTGTGTGTGTGTGTGTGTGTGTGTGTGTGTGTGTGTGTGTGTGTGTGTGTGTGTGTGTGTGTGTGTGCAGTACCACAAGGAGGCGCGGGACACTCAGGACCTGCTGAAGAGAATGGACACGGAGCTCAGCCAGAAGTACAACCCGGAGTTCAAAGACGTGTATCAGATGGAGGGTCTGATCAGAGAGCTGGATGTGAGTATCTCTTCAGACAGCTGTACTCACACAGCAGCTTCAAGGCCATGCACAGTGCTTTACATAAAGAGATACAAGCATCGAGACAAAGTGCAAATAAACACATCGAGAAGGACATTTGAATACAATGAAAGAGTCATTAAAAAAAGCAAAAGAGAAAGATCAGACATGTATTTTGGCCCTAAACCATTCAATGCTTTATAAACCAGCAGCAGTATTTTGAAATCAGTTCTTTGACAGACAGGAAGCCAGTGTAAAGACCCCAGAACTGGACTGATCCACTTTCTTAGTGTTAGTGAGGACTCGAGCAGCGGCGCTCTGAATGAGCTGCAGCTTTCTCATAGATTTATGAGACCTGTAAAGACACCATTACAGTAGTGGAGACTACTAAAGATTATAGTATGGACACGCTTTTCCAAATCCTGCTGTGACATTAGTCCTTTAATCCTAGATTTACATTAAATATGTATTAATTTGTGTGTGTAGGACCAAGCTAAGGCCATGGACCACTTTGATGACCGGGTGAAGGCTCTTCAGAAGCGCGGCCTGCAGGTTTCGCCTCTGAAGTACCGTCGGGAGACCCCCCCGAAGATGCTGCCTGTTGAGGCTCTGTGCGAGTTCGACACAGATGATGTAAGTAGTGTGTTGTTGGAAGCTAGTGCTAATTCTTTTGGAGTCTGAGCTGCCATTATTTGGTCTGTATTAGGAATATAGATAAAGTTTGAATCATATGAAACCAGACTGTCAGTCCCACTTTTCATCACATGTTGGATGCACAGTTTAGTTTGAAATAGAATTGGAAAGAATTGGGAGGGATGAACCCTCTGTGGTCACACATGCAGAGCACACAGCACACAGTGACATGTGTTCTCTGCTCTGAACCCATCCTAGTACCAGGAGCAGTGGGCAGCTATTGCACAGCGCCCGGGGAGCAATGGGAGTGGGGGGGGGGTGGTCCGGTGCCTTGCTCAAGTTGTTTTCAGACCAAAGAGAGAAAGAGAAGAGATGTGGATGTTTGCTATTACCTTACAGTTTAAAACAGCATTTCATTCCTTCTTTTGAATCCTCTTTGGAGGAAATGAACATTATTTCATTATTACATTATTTCCTTCATCTTTATCATCTTTATGCTTTTCCATGCGTCAGTGAGCCCTTTTCCAACTCTAAACAGCTCATCTGGTCTTTTTCTTTTGGTCACAGACTATCAGTGCTGTAATAACAGGATGTTACCGGCTGCATGACTAAGTAAATCAAATCAAATCAAGTTTTATTTATAAAGCACATTTAAAAGCGATTTGTGGTCGAGCCAAAGTGCTGTACATGTAAAGTACTTACTCTTTGTTTAGCTGTTCTTTAATACGAGGCCTGTAACGTGTATTGGACTTTCAATGTGAAATCTTCCGACCCCCTCAGAAGAGAGCCCGGGCTGAGACTCTGAGGGTCTTATCTAAACCGTGAGGGTCCGAGCAGGGGAAGTCTTCTCTCTGGAGCTCTGCAGCTTGCTGAAGCAGAGGAGGCTGTGTTTGACCTCACTGAATTCTTCTTAAAACATAAATCCATTTAGTCAGGTTTATAAAGCTTTGACTTTTTGTAAAGGCACGTCAAATCACTTCTATGACACTTTGCATAGGGAGAGTCCTCTTTTTCTTCAAATATAAAAAAGCAAGGATTAAATAGAATGTGGGTTTGTGTTTCAATATAATTGATTCATTCACTAACTTCATTCATTTATATTACTCAATCTAGTCTTTTTTGAATTTGTGTTGATGTTGAACATATCTGACTGCCTCTTTTAGAGTGTTTTCATTCAATTCAGATTATAAATATCTGAATTTAAAAAGGATTAGCAGCGTTAATGTTGAGAAGGTTTTCAGATGTTCTTTTCCTGTAAAGTGTGCACACCAAAGCTTTTTCTGCCAGCCTGTGTGTTGGCTGGGATTGTTTAAACTACATTTGATGTCCAGTAGCCGATGATAGATAATAATAGTCTGACGTATACAGGGGGCGATTTTGCGTGGGGAGAGGTACACTCTGCTCCGGAACAACGGGACCAAATGGGACGTGAAGGACGCTGCTGGACATCAGCTCACAGCCCCTGCCGTCTGCTTCATGGTCCCCCCCACCGACCCCGAGGCAGTGGCAGTCTCTGACAAGTGAGTGTGTGAACAACATTCACATTAGGACAAACTCCTTTAACCAGGTTCCTCTGAGGCTATATAAGTCTGTGTTGTGTGTGCAGCCTGGCCGGCCAGCAGAAGAGTGTGAAGCAGAGGATGTCCGGCAGCAAGACCGTTCTGGCCAAACGCTTCGACGAGCTGAAGAAGGCGAGCGGGACCGGCACCACAGGTACAGAACATTCTGACGGACTGCAGCTGCTAGGAAAACATTTTTTTGTTGCTTTGTCTTCAAGATGATCCCTGTGTAAACTCTAATTTATTTATTTAATATAAATAATATCATTTGACACTCTGCTTATACTGTTTATATTCCTCTATTAAAGTGTGCTTAACCAACAACAAAGGCACAGGGTTGGGCCTATATGATATTTAAGATTGAGACGCTAACAGCAAGCAGGTTAATCATTTGTACATAAATGACTCGCACCTTGACACCTTGAAGCCTTTAGGAAAACATTTTTTTGTAACTATTTCAAGATAATTAAGTTCCAGCCAGAAACATAATAAATGACACAGATAACATAGTGACAGCATTGATTGGTTAGATCATAGAGCTTGTAATGTTGCGTTAGCATTAATGCTATTTTTCTCAATGAGTGAATCACTGAGTTCTGCTAACTGCTTGGTAAAGATTACGGGGCGGTCAGATTACATTTATCTTAAAGAGAAAAGATCCATCACAGGTTGGAGGCTTCGGCCTTCTTACCTACGTTAGTTGTAGTGGTGGAAAAAGTATTCAGATTCTTCCATTATGAGTATAACTACTAAAAAAAACTTGAAAATGTTTTAAAAATATTTTAAAGCAAAAGCAGCAAATCCTCACATTTAAAAAACTGAACAAAACTAAATATTTCTGAATAAAAAACTTCCAAGAAAAATTGCTGTCAATTAATTTTATGTTAATCAAATCATGGTTTTAGTTACTTGATTATAATGTTGGATGGTTTAATCTATAACAAATAATCATATTTTAAACAAGTATTGTGTGTCAAAATCATAATTTATAAAGTTATTAGTAAAGAAAACGTGTAAAATAAATGTAGTTAAGTAAAAAGTACAAAAGACCGGCATCGAAAATGTAGTAGAGTAGAAGTATAAAGTAGTATAACATTAAAATACTCAAGTAAAGTACAAGTACCTAAAATGTTTACTTGTAATGTTAGTATAGTACTTGAGTAAATGTACTTAGTTACTTTCCGCCACGGGTTCACTGGTGCACGCTCAGACACGCTGCATTGTGAGGGACTATTCTGACTGAATGTACCATGTGTCAGACAAAGGCTTCATATGTGCTCCTGTGAGAGCGGTCCCTCACCACGTGTGTGTGACTGTGTGTGTCCTCAGATAAGCAGGAGCAGCAGTGCCGCCAGCTGATGGCCGGGATGGACAAAGTGGTGAGTGACCTGGACAAACAGGAGAAGGCCATCCAAGCTCGTGTTCGCCCCCCCCTGGAGCAGACCCGGCCCCTGCAGGACAGCGCTGACCGCCTGCAGGATATGAGGGTAATGCAATCCTCTCCAAATGTCTAGTTTCTCAATTCAGCTAAAAAAGCAGAGGGAATTTATGCATTTCAAATCACTAAACCAAAGACATTTCCCTGCAGGATATCGCTGCTGCTGTCAGTAAGATCGAACCAGAGAAGTCCTCTAAAGTGCAGGAGTCAAAGAGCTTCCTGGTTTCAAACCCAACCTGTGCCAGCGCTCCTCAACTTCACAGCAAGGTTGACGAAGCCAGCAATAAGTTCTCCAACATCGAGAAGCTCCTGCAGAGCTCTCAGGAGAAGTACGTGTCTCATCTTCACTTAGAAATCTGCCTTCAAAGATTCAAACAATTCTATACTTAACATTTTGTGCAACTTACCTTTATTTCAGACTGAAAAATTCCAACCAGCTGGAGACTTCTCTTCAAAATGGAAAGACTCTGCTGTCCTCCTACGAGAACAAGCTGGCCAGGGAGGAGGTGGCTCCATCTGACATCTCCTCTCTGGAGAAAACTCAGCGGGAACTTGGGGTAAGATGGCTCTTTCAGACTTTGGATCACATTACAATGAGATCCCACTTTGAAATGGAAATGAAAGAATCACAAGTCTTTGATCACTAGCAGTGTTATGAACCATCACACTGTGTAGCGGGTCTCCATTTACTCTGAAGCTGGTTATAAAGAGCGTGCTTTGTTTTGTATAACTGTGGCCCTTAATGGATTATGGTCCCTTACCAGAGGTGGCTTATCAATAAGCAAAGCGGGCAACGGTCGTAGCGCTCTATAATACAATATTACAATATTAACTCAAATGGAACCTGCATAAGGTTGTCTTAGATATTGTACAATAATCCCCCCAAAACACAATGCAACAAACTAGTTATAAATAGATAGAAATATTATTATAGTTTAGATTTTACTCTCTTATACTTAAATACACTAGGCAGGTCTGCCTTCACTTCCTGTTCTGAGGCTCAGTCATTGGTACATGTTCATCTATAAAGCCATGCTGGGTAAACTACCGACTTATATCTGCTCTCTGATCTCACAGAGAGTGGCAAGTAGCTATTGCCTGAGATCCCAGGATGTGCTCTTATTACATGTGCCAAGTGCTAGGACTGTTTTAGGTACTAAAGCTTTTATGTGCGCTGCTCCTCTCGCTTGGAACACGATGCAAAACACATTGAAACTGAGCATTTTGATTCCCTTGCATCATTTTAAAGCGCGGCTGGATGAAATGTTATTAGATACCTGTCACTGTGAATAGGTTGCTAATGTATACCCCTGTAATTATGTTGTGATGTCCTTTTGTTTTCTGTTGTTTTTATGTGTAACTAATGTACCGCAGGTCTCCCTTGAAAAAGAGATCGTTGATCTCAATGGGATTTTTTAACCTGGTCAAATAAAGGCTACAAACAAACAAACAAACAACACTGCGTGCCTCCATTGGCACGCGGCACCGTAACCAGTGGCACACTAAGAATAAGTGGAATAAGTGGAATAAGTGTGCAAAATATTAAAATTGTATTTTCGGATCCTGAACGAGACCGCCGCCAGAGCGCGTCTCCCCGTTACCTGCAGAAGGAAGCCATGCACGCAGCGCAGCCCCGCTCTCTTTAACTCCAGTCGACTTGCTGCTGCTTTCCTCCGTGGTGAAACGATCAGGGGTGAAGTGCTGCCGGAGCGCGCCCGCACTTCACACATTGCAGTACCAATGTCATCTGTGTGGCAGGCCATCTGTGTGTGTCGTCCCCCCCCCCCTGCCGTTTTATTGTTTTTAACGTTGAAACAGGTGAAGATGATTTTGTTGCGGAATTGTTCTGAGTACCCTTTTCAAGACGACAATTCAGTGGAAAGACGGACATTATAACGGTGGGGGGGGGGGGGTTGTGTGTGTGTCTACAGAAGGTCCAGTTGTGATAGACACGGTTCGCCACTGGTATTTATACTGCCTTGTTACTCTGGTAGGATATTGCTTCAGACCTGCGGACCAAGAGGTCAGTGATCGCTGAGACGGAGCAGAGCCTGCGCCTGGCCAAAAGCAGCTGTGACACCATGGCAACTAAATTCCAAGAGCACTGCCCCGACATCGAGAGGCAGGAGGCGGACGTCCAGAAGCTCAACAAGCGGTTCAACAACCTCAATAGGCAGACCGACACCAGGTGAGAGGCTCAGGGCAGAGTTCACAAAGATCTGTGCATCAATAAATATTGAAAGAAATACTGAGCATGACATCACATGAATGCATATCATATAGACTCATACATAAGATCCTCATAATAATCTCTTGTGCTGTGTGTTGCAGGTCTCAGAGCTTGCAAAGAGCCAAGATGTCTTACAGCAATTACCGCAATGATTATGACAATCTGAACAACTGGCTGTCTCGTGTCCCAAACTACGAGCCCAATGAAACTGATAACCCGAGCCAAGTGGAGACCAAGCTGAAGAATCAGAGGGTAAGACTGATTCATTCTTATATACACATTTCCTGGTGTAGAGACATGTTGTGTCAGTGGTGCTGTGTATAACAACTTCTGTCTTCTCCAGAACTTGCTCTCTGATATTGCCAGAAAAGAGTCTGAATTGAACAATGTGTCAAAAAATGCCCAGCTCTACCAACAAGCTGTCAAAGTGAGATATTTTTTACCACCACATCACTACATTGAACTTACAGAAATACAATAAGATGATGTTAATTGATGGTTTATTTATTTTTCTTTGTAGGACTACGAGAATGAAACTGAGAAGTTCAGATCCATCCTTGACCTTGAGGATGGACTTGTTCCTCAGACATACAAGAGGAACAGACTGGAATCACCTGCACTGATAGTCAAGGCAGAGGTGAGGCACAGCATCAGATATGTCTCTGTCACATCACTCAGAACATCTTGGTTAGGTGACATGAACAAGTATAGTACACAGTGAAGAACATCCTGTCCCTGTCTTCTTCATCCATATGATGCATGAGTAAAGAAGTAAATCACAGCTGTGCTCTTTATCAGGATAGATTAGCCAGTGAATCCACACACACATTCAAAGGGGCAATTTAAATGTGGTATTGCCCCACAACAGCACCCCCACCCCCCACCAAAAGACCGGTTTAGTGAGAGAATTATTATAATAATGAAAGCATTAGAGATATCCTCACCCTAGTGTTAATCATGCCACCAGAAACATGTGATTCTACATTTTCCAAGGTGCAACTAGAAAATTGAGCAAGTGTTCACTGTCAGTGTTTTCCATGTTGTTCACAGGAAGCTGCTATTGAGGCCAAGTTCACTGAGGTGAATGCTGTGAACAAGCAAAGGCTTCAGAGTCTGGAATTCACTCAAAGTCTTCTCAACCAGGTGAAATATTTTAACAATATTGACAACAATAATAATAATATTCATGATCATTTGTAAATTGTAATCACACCATAAATAACATTAAAAAGAATAACTAAAATGATTTCCCCTCCTTAGCAACCTGAGATCTCTATGATCCAGGCTACAAATGTCAAGTCAGTAAATGCTTCTGTCTCGGGAGAAGAGCCATGGAGAATCAAGAAGCAGCTGGATGATGAGGTCCAGAGGAGGGAGCAGCTAGAGAGAGAAATTGAAACTATCCAGACTGACATCTATGTCCTTGAAGGACAGAGGCCCCAAGACACAATTGTCAAGAAGGAGCTTATCAAAAAGGTTCCTGACCCCCAGCTTGATGAGGAAGTCCATAAGGTCCAGCAGAAACTCTCAGAGGAGCGCCGCACTACCCATGTCATGGAGAATGACCTTGAGGTACTGAAGCTGAAACTGCGTGGCCTTGATACAGAACTCAAAGAAGGGGCACAGCAATACACTGTCAAGGAGGTCCTGCGTATTGAGAGAGATCGTGGTCAGGAGGAGGAGATGCGTAAGCTTCGAGAGGAACTGGATGAGCTAAGAAGGAACAAGTTGATGAAGGACAATGAGCTGATTCTGATTCAAAAGCAGGTGACACTCCTGGCTGAGGAAAAGAACAAGGAACAGGAGGTCATCACTGAAGAGGAAGTGATCAAAGTCCAAAATGATCCCCAGCTTGAGACAGAGTACCGAGTGCTATTGGACAGGAAGCAGAAGGCAATAGATGGCAGGAAGCAGCTGGAGGATGAACTTCAGTTTCTTCAGGAGAAGCTCAGAAGGATGGAGAAAGAGAAATCAATGGCAGAGGAAAAGATTTCCATCAAAGAGGTTCTGAAAGTAGAGAAAGATGTCGCCTTTGAAAGAGAGGTAGAAAACCTCAGAAAGCAGTATGAAGATGAGAAGGCCAAACGAAGATCATCACAGCGCGAAAAGACTGACTTGCAGAGGAAAATTACCAGCCTAGAGGAGGAGAAGTCTAAGGTTGTTATTCAGGAGAAGATGCGGGAGATCGTCCGCCCAGATCCCAAGGCTGAGAATGAGGTGGCCAATCTGCGGCTTGAACTTGTAGAGCAGCAGAGGCGCTATAGGGATTCAGAGCTCCAGATCAGAACCCTGCAGGATGAGCATACCACGCTGAGGAACCGAGGGCCTCAAGTGGAGATCAAAGAGATCATTAAAGAAGTCATCAAATACAAGACGGACCCTCAGACTGAACGGGAACTGGAGAGACTTCGCAATGAAATTGTAGATAAAACCCACCAGACTGAGAAATCTGAGATGGAAATCCGCCAACTTCGTGATGAAATTCAAAGATGGAAGGACACCAAACCTCAAGTGCAGACCAAAGAGGTGGTCAATGAAGTGCTGCAGTACAGAGAAGACCCTAAGACTAAGGAGGAAATTGAGACTCTCAAAAGGAAACTGGCTGATGAACAGAAGAAACGCCTTGACCTTGAGGGAGAACGATCAGTTCAAGAAGAGAAGATCAGACTGAGGAAAATTGATCTGTCTCAAGTCCGTGAAAAGGTTGTTCAGCAAGAAGTGGTCAAGATGGAAGAAGATCCTATCCTCAGATCAGAGTGTGACACCTTCTTACAAAATATCAACAATGAGCAGAAACAAAAGGACAGCCTGAAAACTGAGCTCTACCAACTGCAGAGACAAAAGGCTGATCTGGATCTGCAACTCGAAGAGCTGGAACGTGAGCGTAGGGCAAGGCGCGATGCAGAATTGGAGATCCAAAGACTTCGTGTCACACTTAATGAGCTTGAGATCCGCGACAAAGAGAACCGTGAGAAGGTGACTGTCAAACAGAAGGTAGTCTTGCAGCAGGATCCCCAACAGGAGAAAGAACACTCCATCCTCAGACTACAGCTTGATGAAGAGAAGCACAAACGCACTCTGCTTGAGAAAGAGCTGAATGTCCTCATCCAGCAGCAGATCACCCTGGAGAAGATGGATGTGAAGGAAAGAGTTGTTCGCACAGAGAAAGTTCAAGTAGAAAGGGACCCCGAGGCTGAGATTGAGATTGAGAACCTAAAGAAGACTCTGGAAGAAGAGAAAAGAAGAAGGAGAGAACTCGATCAGGAGTTTACCACCCTCACTTCTAGGCTCTCTGATATGGAGTTCTCAAGCACCAAATCTTCGAAAGAACTGCACTACATCCGTGATGAAAGCAGTCGTCTGCAACAAGAAAACCAAAGGCTCCAGAATGAGATCCGCAAGATTCGCTCAGAGATCGATATCACCAGCAAAGAGACTAGGCTTATCACAGAGTCTGCACCAAGGGATGATGGAAAGAACCTGGAGTTGAGGCTTGATTCACTACAGAGAGAACTAGCAGAGCTCCGAGGCATTACCACACAAAAGGATGAGGAGGTTGAAAGGCTTCAGAAGAACCTGGTGGCAGTGAGACAGAAGAAGGAACAGAGGGAGAGCCATCTCCGTAGGTCTATCGTGATCATTGACCCCGACTCAGGCAAAGAGATGAGACCAGAGGAGGCCTACAAACTAGGGCTGATTGATTGGAAGATGTTTGTCAACCTGCAGAGCCAGGAGTGTGACTGGGAGGAGATCTCAGTCAAGGGCCCCAAAGGAGAATCCTCGGTTCTGCACGACAGAAAATCAGGGAAAAAGTTCTCCATCGATGATGCGTTGCGTCTCGGGCATATCACAAATCACCAGCTTCAGCAGTACATGAACAAAGAAATTACCATCCAGGAGTTTGGTGTTATGGTATCGGGCAAGACCATGTGAATGCAAACATGAAAAGATTTCCTCAGCGTCATCTCTGTTTGAACCATCTCCTTGTTTGTTTTTTTAATTGTACTTCCCATTGGCATTACTTTATCTATGATTACTCAATAAATGTATTTATTTGCTAATGCATATATAATGTTGTGGTACTGGAATAAATATAAGGATTGATATAACTATACTGATTACATAACATTTTGGATTTGCTCAGCTGGGTTTAGATGTATTACACTGGGTACTATGGTAAAGAACACAACTTTGCATATCAGGATGAAATAATGCCATTGAAATGTGCATGGGTACTAAATGTTTCATTTATTCGTGGGGTTTTCCATGGTCTACTGTATTTGCTGTGTGCTCTGTAAGCTTCAATAAAGTCAAATCAAACTGCAAAAAATGTATGGATTGTATGTGTGTGACTTAATTATTGTGAAACATATGAAAAGATTCTAATGCTGTTACAGAGAAAAAATTGCATTTGATTCTTTATGATATATATTGACGATGGCTATAATATATTGCATTGTATATTTATGAATAGAAGCTAATGGTAATCCTAATAATACAAAAAGTAACAGTGATATGTAATTATTTAAAAAGCACTCACAAAACAAAAGTAAAAAGTGCTTATGTAAGACTTAACAATGAGCCCTAAGTATTTTGTAATTGACACTGTCCATGCTTCCAGCCAGGGACCCCTGATGTGTTCACAATACAGCATTTCACAACACACATATCAACAACGACATGCCAAACAGTTGGGAAAACACTTAGCTACAATGCATTAGCTAGCTTTAAAGGAACGGTAATCAATCAAATCCAATACCATCAAAGGCCAGAGGGTAGTTCCCGGAGACTCTTGCAGTACGACAAGAAAAGGATCCATTTTAAGATTTATTTTTTCGCAGACCCTCTAATGCCCCTTTCCCACCAAAACAGTTCCAGGCAGTAGCGTAGGCATAAATGTACTTTAGGGTGGGCCTGTAAAAAATAGGGTGGGCCAGATTTTTCTTCTGCTCATCAGAACCTAACAACAATCCCCGCTGTACCTCTATAAAGCGAGCGTGTCTGCTCCTGCCTGTCATGAAACTATGCAAACTGTTCACTGTGTCAAAGAATGTGGCAACGTGTCCAGACGCTTTTGATGCTGCACAGAGTACCAAATGTAATCTGTGAATCACAGTGCACGTAGACAGCATGAGGAAAAGTTTGTTTTAAAATCGTCTGCACACCTCCCTTTTTGCCCGACATAACCGAGGCCCCGTTAAAACTGAAGCCAGCGCACAGAGATGGGTCAAGTTGCAGTGGTTCGATGATCTGTAATATCTTGTCTGAAATTCCCCTTGCACTCAGGTCACTTGTGTCCATGAAGCAGCGTTCTTTTATTTTCCCCGTGTGAATGTATCTCACACAAACAGCAACGAGTTTGCGCTTGGAAGCATCCTTATACTCATCTGCCATGAGAGCATAATATGTACCCGGTGTCTCACAGACCTCCGCTTTTATTTTACCCAATAATAAGGAGGCGGCTGACTCCAGCAACTCGTTTTGCATTTCAGGGCTCAGTAGGGTCGCATTTTTGGGCAACTCGTCGAGACGAGCTCTGATCTCCGGATCATATTTAGTTAAAGCCTTTTATTGTCATTGTACACAGAGTATAACGAGATTAAGAGTGCAACTCTGTCCCGGTGCGCAAAAAATACAAACACATACAGAACACTAAAAAACACGGCCATAGGACAGACACCATAAACAGTCATACTATAATAAATAGTTAAAAATATTGATGTAAAAATAGTATAGAAAGTGCATTAAAAGTGTGTGTATATGTGAGAGTGGTTACGGTTATTGCATTAAGTGTGGTGATTGAGCAGCCTGACGGCCCAGGGGTAGAAACTGTTTTTGAGTCTGTTTGTCCGTGACTTGAAGCTCCTGTATCTCCTCCCAGAAGGCAGGAGAGAGAACAGTCTATGACCTGGGTGAGAGCTGGATTTACACATTAATTCAAATAATTCTAGGAAGTTATGGTTATTAAGATCTTCCTTGGTTTCCCTGTGTCCACGTAGAGAGATGTCTTGTTTGGCACAGAACAGCGCAATATCAAGGACGACTTTAAGATGCTTTCGATTTCTTTCTATAAAGTCATGATCATGTGCCTCCTGGTTCATCTGGTCAACAACATTCCCCCTTCCTGACGTTTGGGTTCCCTTGTAGCATTCAAACCTGCTCATGGACTTGCAGTGGGCCTCGCTTTTTTCATGTCTCTCCAACGACTTACGCAGGTGCTTCCAGTCTTCATAGCCATCCCTCGTAAATGCACCTTCAGCTCCTGGGCTGGGGAAATGTCTGCACATTTTGCAGAAAAGCGCGTCCCTACTTGCGCTGTATTCCACTCAGGGAAAATCTCCATACCACCTCGATGAGAAGCACCTTGCTTTCCCATGATTAAGAGTGTAAGGGAACTTCTTCAATTGTGGCGGTGAAGGCGGTT
Source organism: Lindbergichthys nudifrons (assembly GCA_943590975.1). Lineage (NCBI taxonomy): Eukaryota > Metazoa > Chordata > Actinopteri > Perciformes > Nototheniidae > Lindbergichthys > Lindbergichthys nudifrons. The sequence goes on from CALSBW010024211.1 coordinate 129,454, forward strand.
CATCAATTGCAGACAGACCAGCGGGTAGGCCTACACCTGCTTCACGCTGACGACCGGGAGCAAGAGGGAGCACTGCGAGCGCCGTGGAGCAAGCGGCCGTAACAGTTACTCTCTCACGTTACTATGGCGCGCGCCGGAACCAACAACCAGTTTTACCGTAAATGAGTTCGGTTCTGAGGATAAAACACATACAACATTAATTCAACTCGATATTTGTTCACTTGAATTTCACTTTGAATGCTTGGATATTCTCAATGGGTGAATACATTTTTTTATAATAATAATAAAATAATTTAAAATAAAAAAAACGAAGCTTTCTCAGGGTGGGCCAATGAGTAAACTGGGTGGGCCCCTATGGTGGCTACGGCACTGGTTCCAGGGCCAGTTCGGAGCTAGTGCCCGATTAAGCACCGGTTCTTCCTGTTTCCACCAGAGCGGGGCCGGCTCTTGGCCCTGAAAACCGGTTCTTATCTGGCCCCACTCCACTGCCCGTCAAGAACCAAAAACCAAATACGTCACGCTTATGTTGGAGGCTGGGGCAGGGGTGCTGAGCAAAGTGACTAGAAAGCGACTACAAATGATAAAAAACAAAAACATGTAAAGGTCTCCTATTATGCAAAATGCACTTTTTGATGACTTTTATATATAAATATGTGTCCCCGGTGTGTCAGGGAACTCACAAAGTGTCAAAAGACAATGCGCAACGTGTTTTGGAAGTAATGGATAATGGGTGATCTGTTTGGTATTTTAAGCAAAACACTTTAGAGACATGTTTTGTATAGATATGTCCCTATAATATATTGTTCAAATATAGCATAAGAAGTGAGCTTTAAAGTGAGGCAACACTAACCAGGCATAGTTTGATGCTGTTTTTTACCTTACTTTTAATCACCATCTGTTCGCTGTTATCTCCCGTTTTGAAGACCAGCACACTGCCTCATACGATTTCCTTTAGTTTTTTATTATAGCAGCTATCAGTGGAATCAGTACACCAATGTGCCAACAAACAGTCAAGATAGTCAGATGAGCTTCATTTGCTATGCTAACATCACACATCTAATACCAGAGAAACTTTAATAACGGCGTTGTGATGCCAAAAAGCGTCAACTCAGACTGAAACACATTCACTTATCGGGATGGGGGATATGCGTTAGTTGATTGTGTGACAGTGAGACAGTAAATTACTGCTTTCAGTGTACATCAAATATATTTGAAAAGTTCTGTGAATGCAATGATGTGAGAACTTCTAAACCCAGTTTGATCTGCCATACCAAATACAGCTATGAGTAGGTGAGGTCTTAATATCACCACCTCACTGGTGGTTTTAAATTACACCAGTGGTTGTTACGTAAAGGGCAAGTCCAGAATGGATGCCCTGGATTGGTGCGTCTCGGGATTCCTTTTTTTGCAGACATGACATCTTCAACACAGTAAATATAGTACAGAACAATTAGTCTGTTTAAGGAAAGAAAAATACCCCGCACTCCTACCCAATTAGGTCATGGTCACAGTGGAAACAATCTTAAATAAATAATAATAATAAAATATATAACTCACATCACAAAATAACAAACAGCAGGAATATAGCAAAAGACTCTCTCCTCCCCCAGGGGACTCCACTCAAGCCACGTCAGCGTCAGGAGTAATAAAGTGAAGTCATTTATAAACATTAGTGAGGGGTTCCAGGTCTTGTGGAAGGGTTTCAAGGATCCTTTTAGTGAGACTCTTGGCTTCTCAAGTTGAATTCATTGTAAAAGTTGCTGTATCCTCCTCATGTGTTGGTGGGGAGGCATGTTTCCATTTAAGAAGTATGGAGGGTCTGGCTAGCAGGGTCGTGAAGGCGATGACACGTCGAGCTGCAGTGGGCATACCCTGAGTTGGGGGGACCCCGAACAGAGCAGCCAGGGGGTTAAGGGCTTCAAGAGTTTAAAACATATTGGACCAGACGGCAGTCACGCTATAGGGCACGACCAAAACATATGTACATAGTTGGCCGGGTACTGTTTGCACCTATTACAGGTATCACTTCTCAGTGGAAATATTTTAGCCAACCTAACATTGGCTCTGTGGGCTCTGTGGAGCACCTTGCACTGCATCAGGCCATGCCTAGCACATGTAGAGGAGGAATGCACCAGAGCAAGTATACCCTCCACATGCTGTCAGATATATGACTACACCCAGGTCACCTTCCCAGGACTCTTTAAAGGTCCCATGCCATGCTTTTCCGGTTATTACCCGTCCCCTTGTGTGTTATGAAGGTTTGTATGCATGTACACGGTCTGCAGAGTCAAAAACGATCAAAGTACACCCTGTAGGGAGTAAAACTCTAACACAGAAAATACCTCCCCAAAACGCCTCGTTGGAGATTTCTCATTTTCTTCCTGGGTACTGTGACGTGTGAATACCCAGAGGCCACACCCTCTGCCAGCCTTTCACGAAACAAAGCTTCCCAAACCTTATATGTACAGCGTTGGGCACTGAAGAACGATGCTGTTCCTACTTTGTTTGGACCAGCGGGAGATTCGGGTACACAAGTATTCATTGTTGTTTGTGTATTTATGATGTTTAAAACAAACAAGGTATCTACCACGACTATTTAAATGGGTAAACGTCTTTCAGACTACTACGTTGGGATGGCGGAGAAATGCTCTCCGCAGACCCATGCTCACAGCGTTATAAACCTTTTTCTTACTCAATATCAAGCCACACTTAGTTTTTACTTCGGCTGTGAGTGTTTGTGTGCTCAGGATGAGTTTCGCTTGTTCTCGCTGTATCGCCGACACGGAAGCCTGTCTGCTCCTCGCAGCAACGAGCCTCTCAACGTCGCGACCAATCAGAGCACACTGGGCTCACAGGGAGGGGGGGGGCAGGAGCTCCAACAAGCCGTTTAGGACAGAGAGTGAATACCGCTGAATACACATACTTTACAGAGATGCTGTATGAGAAACCAATGTGAGTTTGGAAAGTTGCACAGTATAAATCTATTTTAGTATACCTCAACAATAGAATTATGATCAGTAGAAATGGCCATGACATGGGCCATTTAAGGGATGCAGTAGAGCAGGGGTGCCCAACCTTTTTTGAACCGAGAGCTACTTTTAAAGTGGCCAGTCTGCCGAGATCTACCAGTCCAAATAGAGAGGCGTAGCCATTACTGACAGCCTACTACCAGGTAAATACACACTTCTACTTGTATAAAACTGACCTTTGTACGATTAATACTTCATAAAATACTGCAGATCCTTTATCTTACCTCTTTCTAATCTACACACATACAAGTATTTAACTGAAGTTACACAACAGTGTTGTTGATACAGAGTTGGAGTTTATTCACACGTCACATACTACAGTAATGTTTTCAAGAAACATTGAACAGTGCTGCCACATATGACACAGGGAAAAAAGAAAAGACTCTGAACCCTTTCTTTGCCATTATATAAAAATAGTGTTGCTACAAAAGTATAAATTAGGCTTACTAATAAGACAACTCAGATCTGAAGCTGCACAGGAATCTGCTGCCAAAGTGCAATAAAAAAGACTAAATTAATAGAATCAAACCCTTTTTTTGTTGCATTTTAGTAGAGTATAAAAACAAATGCCTTTAAAATAGGATGCAAGCAACACTAGTTTCTTAACCTGAATTGATAATAGACTATAATCAATTTAAGTTTGCATTTTTATACCATTTTGTACAATAATTATAATGAATAAGTTCAAACAAACTAAAACTTACAGCTGATTAATAACGGTATCTAACTTGAGTTTTTATTATATCAAAAACCTGTTGAAATGCTTCTGTTATTTTTACTGTCTCCAAAAAGCGCGTCGGCAGCCTCCAGGAATGCTTTTCACAACTTTGCCATCTTTGAAAGACTTCTAGTGTTTCGCAGAACGTGACTGACACGATAAGATGCTATGGTAGCAGCCTTGCTCTTGTTGTTGGGCCTTGTGAAAAGCACGATAACGGAAAAGCACCGAAATCGTTATCAAAAAAGTATTCCGTCCACATGCAATAGGCACCAGAAACGTGTCCGTCCACACGAGACGGCTCGAACCGCTGGAGACGCTGTAGTACATATGCTGGGCCTGTAAGTGGCGCTGTACTTCTACCACAAAATACACCAAAAGCAGCGAAGAAGACTTCTCGTGCATGCATGGTTGCCATGGTTGCCCTTCTGTTTATTCTCCGCACTGGATTTAGCAGCAGAAGTGGGGTTTCGCCGGTCAAGATGTCCGTTAAAGTTTAAATCTTCCGGACAAAATTACAAAAGTGCCGGTCATAGGTCTTCTTTGTTATTTATTGAGCTTTAAAACAAATGAATAACGACTCTATATAATAATATAAGATTACAAGGCCGTATTCATGGAGTCAACATTGGGGGGGACCAAAAATTCAATCAAAATTTGAATACAAATTTCCTGCCATTCTAAAGGAAAATATATAAAAATTCACTAACACATGGGATACTTTAAAACCTGTTAAACCCCATGCCCCTGCCCGTGGGGGCAAAAAACAACAATATTCACGAAACTGTGTCTCAGGCATGGGCATAGGAAGCATCCTCAATGTGGGTGGGACAATTTGACGGGGGGTGTGAGCAGGTGGTGGACCTAACCTCCTCTAGGGGGGTCCGGGGGCGTGCTCCCCCGGGAAGATTTTTTTTTTAATTTGGAAGTTGAATGCATCAATCTGGTGCAACATTAGGGACTAAATCTATGGATACATCTCTCAACACCATATGAAACAGAACTGAACAGATTTACTTTTTCTTTATGCATATTTTACAAATCACTCCCCTTTTAAACTGTAGTATGAGTTGGAATTATTTCATACCTGTTATTCTCTTATTTTGTATAACTATAATGATCATATAAAGGTGTGCCTTGGAAATACTTGTTTTGCATCAATCTTGATAGACGGTACTTATATGTTATAGTTTGGATTCCTAAAGCTTTTAGTCTACTATCCCATCATTCAAGGGTGGTTTTCACTATAAGTAATGCTTTTTTTTGGACGGACACTATAATTTACACTTTTTTTACTATGTTCAATCTAAATTTACTTTAAAAACATCTATATTGATTCTGACTTTTTCTACATCCAACTCACAGGTTTATCATTGCTTTGAGAAAAAAGATTATTCATGTACCCCTTTTAGAAGGGAATATATAGTCAATTGTTTTGGGAATGTCATTTTCGAGCCTGAGACCTGAAAAACAGGCTTGGGGCTTAACTGGTTAAAATGTTTTACCATAATGTCTAATTGTGCATTGCATTACATCGCCCTATTTGATCTAGTTTAGCTTTTCTTGTTTCGTTGTTTGTAATGGCAGATATAGTGTTGTCCTTTTGTATGTGTATCTTGCTTTATTGTAGACAACAGCGAGTATCGTTAACTGTGCTTTATTCACGCTCCATGCTACATCATAACTGGTGTCACACATATAACATTCAGGGTATTCACAACTCCGGACCAAAGAGTATGTCACAACATTACAGCAGAGATTAGGGATGAATAAAGTACAACTATAACCATAATCATATTAAAGCATTTCAATCCATAGAAAGGTCTGTGCCACGCAATTTCAGTAGAAACAGGAACACTTTATTGCCCTTTTGTTTTGTTGAAATACTATTTCATAATAATTGACCCTAACCAGAGATGGGGTCGTTACTAAAAAAAAGTAATATATTACATATTACATATTACTTTAAAAAAAAGTAATATATTACACTACTTCGTTACTCTCTACATAAAGTAACTAGTTACTTTACTCGTTACTTTACTCGTTACTTTACTCGCAGGGCCGGCCCGCCCCTCCCTACAGGCAGATCACGCAGACTGCTAAAGTTTCAAATGTTCTCTTTAGTTCAGTTTCCATTGTCGCATAAGACTGATCCAGATAGCTCTGACTATGGCTGTCCTCTGTCTCCTGCTATCTGTATTTTGCGCAGTATATCTCTGAACGATGCGATGGTGATTCCACTGTGCAAATGGGCAACATTACCTCTACTATGAAGGATGCTACAAGCCTGTCCATCTCTGCTTTGGTTACCGGTCCTCCAAATTCTAATTTGTGCTGCTTCGGAGTCGGCGGCGGCGCACTCACAACATCCTCACTCTGGGTTCGGGGGTCCTTAGCTATTAGCTTCACCTTAGCATGTGTTCTTTGCAGGTGTTTGTTGAGGTTTGACGTGGTGTTTACAGCAGTGGATAACAGCTTCTGGCCTGGACACAGTTTGCACCTCACCGTCACATTCCTGTCTATTCTTCGGACAAACTCAAAATAATGGGCATACCTCCACCCCTCGAAAGTTATCGCTGACTCTGCCATGTTTATGCAGCACTGCACGTGGAGATGTGGACGCGCAAGTCGCGCAGATTACGTACATATAAACCTGCGGCGGAAACCCCTCTTGTCTGTCAGTGTGATTATGACTGATTTTATAAAAGTAACGAAGTAACGCGTGTCAGGGCAATGTTAGTAACTGTAGTGTGATTACTAAATTATAAAAGTAACGCACTACTCCGTTACCGACAAAAGTAATATTATTACTTTGTAACGCGTTACACCCAACTCTGACCCTAACCCACTAGAAAAGATACCAGAACTGATGGAGGGCAAATTAAAACATGACCTGCTTGGAGCATCAAGCTAACTGAAGCTGGACTCAGACGTGCGACATCTTGACCGGCGAAACCCCACCGCTGAAATACACCCCCGGGTACAAAATAAAGGTATGCACATAGACTGTATATATAGAGTGGCGAAGTCACGCCCATCTACTTCCGCCCCATGGGACCTTATTTCGGAAAAATAATGTATTGAAGTCAATGGAGAGAGAAAACGTATCTTTCGATCCCGTTTGAATTGTGCCATGAATTACACATATGATGTTTGTCAATCTTAAAAAATCATTTCCATGTCAAAAAAGTCACAGTTTGTCATAAAACTGTTGAAATATAAGACTAGGAAAAATACGTAACTAGAAAGACTACAAATCCCAGAGTCGCGTAAGTGATGTCACAATTGTTTTCCTCCACTAAGAGATAGCTAAGATCAGCGCCATATAGATAGAATCTATCTATATGGCACTGGCTAAGATAAGATAACTTTAACAAGATGCCTGTCTGCTTAGTACCAGGTTGTTCATACCAGCAATGGGTCTTGCTCGTTCTTTCGCTTCCCGTCTGATGAAAGGACCAGAGTGACTGGATCAAGCTAGCTAGTAGCTAGCACGTTAGTTAGCATTACAGCCTTGTCATTTGTATTAGCCTTAACATGAAGTAACATAAGTAACCCAAAATGTTAAACAGTAAGAGTAGTAGTCATATTTCGTGAACCCTTTGAAGAGTACTGTCACACCGGTGTGATCATTCTATAATACACAATTTAAGCCTGGGGGAGAAATGCTAACGCTAACGCTAGCATCGACGATCTTCTCTACTTCATGCTATCTGCACAAATGGTTGACATTAAACATTAAAACGACCAGGCAGTTCAGAGAGAATCAAAGGAAGGCAGGCAGCTTTGCATGACATTCTTCAGGACGTGTTTCATTGTGGTGATAGTGAGGGAAGTCAATCGTTTTGTTGACAAGACAGTAGTGACGGCCATCTTGGTGACGTGTTTTGTTCTGTGAGACCAGAGATGTAGTTCATTGAGCGTTTCACACAAACAAATTTGTTGCTTCACAGTTTTACAACACATATTTTTGTTTTTTGACTTGCAAAATTATCTTTTAAATTGACAAACATCATATGTGTAATTCGTGGCACAATTCAAACGGGATCGAAAGATAATCTTTCTCTCTCCATTGACTTCAATACATCATTTTTCCGAAATAAGGTCCCATGGAGGTCCACCTGAAGGGGAGGGACTTCGCCACTCTATAAATGGACGTAGGGTCCGTGACGTCACCCATAGGATTCTGCAGAGTTGCCGAGAAGCCCTTAGTAGGCGGAGTCGGCCACTAACGGCTCGACAGTGACGTCAGAGTTCCACTCCCGCCTACTCCAAATAAGGGCAAAGAGGCAGAGCCGAGGCGGGACCTGCTGCCCCCGGGCTGGAAGTTCCAGAGCTAGCTGAAGCTACCAAGCTAAGCTAACATGCTCCCCATCTGCACACTGCCGTCGCATTTTACGTTTCAGCAAAATTATAAATAATAATCTAAGTTATTGAATTTTTAGCATAATACTTCAGAATCTTAAAATCCCTTAACGTTTGTATGCAATTGTGCTAAATTCAACACTGGAATCAAGCAAATATTAATATGTTTGCATGACATTAGTTATTTATATTTTGCTATCACTTAATTATACGTTTAATACATTTAAGTAATGGAAAGCTCTGGTTTTTGGACAAAATTAACATGAGAACACTCCCGTCAACGGACGTACTTCATCTCACTGGAATATTAACGGTCATAGTGAATATAAAATCGTCCCCATGTATCCGGCCAATGACGGGAGAGTTTTGAAAGAGACAAAACACTGTTCCATACATTTAAAAACACTTAAACAATTAAACAATGTTTACCCCAGGATTCAGGCACCTTCTCTGGCTTGTAAAGTGCAGTCAACCAGCAGCAGTCTGCTGTCATTTGAAACATGGTCCCCCACTGTTTGACACTCTTTTACCCATGTTTTGAGCACTTTTTCCTGGGTAAATATGTCCTCTTCCCCCCCCCTGGGTGTCTGTGAGACATGTGAACTGTGTCAGCCTGGCATCAAGCAGCAGCCTGCTGTCATTTGAAACATGGTCCCCCACTGTTTGACACACTTTTACCCGTGTTTTGAGCACTTTTTCCTGGGTAAATCTGTCCTCTTTCTCCCCCTGGGTGTGTGTGTGTGTGAGAGACATGTGAACTGTGTCAGCCTGCCAACAAGCAGCAGTCAGTCTGGTGTCATTTGAAACATGTTCATCCACTGTTTGACACACTTTTACCCGTGTTTTGAGCACTGTTTACTGGGTAAATCTTTCCTCTTCCTCCCCCTGGGTGTGTGTGATACATGTGAACTGTGTCAGCCTGCCATCAAGCAGCAGCCTGCTGTCATTTGAAACATGGTCCTCCGCTTTTTGACACACTTTTACCCGTGTTTTGAGCACTTTTTCCTGGGTAGAAATGACATGAGCTGTAGCCTGGTTGTCTCCCAGTACTGGGTACTAGTTAATGCCACTATCACCACCACATTTAAACCGGATGAACTGGTAGTTATCCGGGCTGCTGGAGAGTCATTTTCAGGCTCCTCTCTCCACAATTGTCCCCCTAAAATGATTTTAAATCATTATCTTTGCATTTAAATGCATTTATTCTATCATTTATATGGTTCCCCAACACAATGCACATAGTCTGGAGCTCACTGGATTCCTGCATATATTTTAATTTGGCGTTTTAACACTTTTTCCCATGAAAATGATTTTTAATCACAATTATGGGGCTACAAAAATGAAATTCCTGGTAATGCATAGCACAAGTGCACCTTTTACAATTTAAATGTATTTGTATTATATATTTTTGGGCTAAAAAGGTGACCTCTCTGGGTGATTTAGTCAGTTTATGGAGCTTTGCCCATAAATCCTGGATGATCCAGGCCGAATTTGGGTGCTCATAGGCGGCCTGCCCGGCGCTTCCACCCGTGGAAAGCAAAAAAAAGTGAAGAAAACGGATAATTATATCTTAAAATAATCAAAAATGAAGTTTTGAAAAATTGTCAAAAAAATGACAGAGTGCCCAACGGAGAAGGGGCTCAACTGTTTGGGGCTTCGGACCGTTTTTTCCCCTTCTCCGATGGTTGTTGCAACGGGGAAGTGGAAAAGGTCCCTGGGCTTCATTTCCTCTTCCCTGTCAAAAAAAATCATCCATACTTTTCAGACTACAGTCTGCACGAAATCGGAAACCCAGTTTTTGGGTGCACTCAGAAAAAAAACGGCTGTTGAACATCATGGAAGAATGTATCCGATGAAAGTGCACTTTGGGTCGGATCAAATTGATGCCTCAAGACCCCCCAGCCTGGTTCTCCAAATACTTTAAGTTCGAAAATGTGACCCTTGGAGGAATACAAGGGCAGTCGACAGGGGACTCTACCCGATTTTGAAGCACTATTTTGGGCCACATTTTTTTACACTTTCACCCTATTCCCTGG
>CALSBW010024211.1:147558-174293 GCA_943590975.1 Lindbergichthys nudifrons
TTAGTTATACAGTAATAGTATTGACAATCTAAAAAAACTGAGCAACTCAACAGTCAACTTTATATTTCTTATTGTCTAAAGCATTTATTATTTTCATTTTTCCCCTCTCATATTCAGTGTGGACGGATTGAGACAGCGTGGTGTCCAGAGAGCTGCAGAGACTTCAGGGAGAAACCTCCGTGTGATGGACGTCCTGTCTGTTGGTTTGGCCGGAGAGGACTGAGGGTCTTTCCTCTGTGAGGAGGACCAGGCCTGATGGAGGAGCCCATGCACAGCTGATACCACCTGACCAGGCCTAGTCTGTCACTTTATTTGACTAAATGTGTTTACTTATACATTTAATAGGTTTACACCTTCTGTCCATATGTGCTTTTTTATTTAAAACATGTTTGATTAACTTTTGGTTCACATTTCAATAAATTGAATTTGTATTTGCACTCCTTTTGTCCATTATTCTTACTGAACATGTTAGATTACACATTCACATCCGACTGAAGATTGGCCCCATTTATTTGTGTTGCAAACTTTGCAGTACAAGGTACATGTTGTGAAGCTCATGAAGTGAGGCAAATAGAAATAATCAGCTGATGGAGTATAGATGTGGAAATAGGTGCATTCGATCAGCTGACTGTGTTTTCACAATAAAAGTAGTTTCTTAGTGAATGTCCTGTACTGGTCTTAACATCTCATAACATCAGCTTTTAATTTTCCTCTTGGATGTTCTTCTTGACCCTCAGAGAAGGAGGAGATGCTGAGTCGTGTCTTTCAGGCATGTCCTTTCCTAACAAAAATGACAGGAAACATAAAACATATTATTGCAGAACAAGTGTGTTATTTATGAAAGAGGTGTGTTTGTGTTTAGGGGCTGTAGGTATAATTATTTTGTAATTGTAATGTTTTTTTTTTATTTCAACAGTGAGCTACAAAGACAATCAGATTATGAATGAACAGTATGAAATTCATCAACATTGAAATGTATTTTATTATCAAAATAATATTTAACTGTTATTAAAACAAGCTTGCTCTGTTGTCCCACTGAAAGAATAACTTTTACCACGTTTTTACAGACAATATTGAGAGATAAATAGCAGTTGTCACTATGCGTTAAATAGCTTTGCCTTCAATACCTTAAATTAGAAAGCTGACAGTCATATTGCTTGTTAACATCTAAATGTAACCTTTTGCATGGAAAAACCCCTCAACTTCACTGATGTGTAGGTGATCTAGTATTTAGTATTGTTTAATGGAATGTATAGCAGTGTATTAAAGTCAATACTTCATTTATTTAAACCAATATCTTTCTTGATTCTTTGTACAGTATGAAAAAAGAGTATTTGTACCTGTGCTGAAGTTCACTGCTGTGAGGAGTCCAGTTCTGTCTCTCACTCTCTGGTCCAGCCTGTCTGCATCACCTGGACACTTTAAACAAACAGATATATATGTAAAGAACCATGTGTACAAACAATATAACTTATTCTCTTCTGTTGAACATGTTGGATTGTGTATTTTCCGAGTCAGGGTCCTTTTTATTTTACTGTAACTTTGGAAGTTGTGTTACCAATGCTTACTGTTTATTTGATACCAATTTGGTAATGCAATTAATAAAAACAACAAGGTTTGTGTTCGTTCTTCAGATGACTGTGACGTTAACGTGTAAGCTCAATAATGAACTCCAGCTCAACCATCCATATCGTAATATCTAAGTAATCATCTTGAAATATGACATTAATAATTGTAATATACACACATCTTATTGTGAGGTTGATTTCACATACACTACTTCGACGTTAGCTTGTCCACATACTCGAGCATAGCGGATTTAAATCAACCTTAGCGATGCATACAGTTCCTACCTACATAATAAAATATCTCTCTAAGTTACAAGGATGACCTTATTTTTATCAACCTCAAACAGAAGCCTTTTGTTCTACAGTACTATCTCACTTAACGCTTAACACTTGTCTATTTCGTTTTAACCTTTATATATACAGTCTATGGCATGGGTCGGCAACAGGCGGCCCGCAGGCCATTGTTGGCCCGCCAGCAATAATATTTGGCCCGTAATTTTTAGAATAAAAAATAAAAAAATATTTTGAGATTTTTATTTTATTAATTTTTTTACAACATCGGACCGACAGTCGCACATATAGGCTATAATGTCCGAATAGAGAATCTACCTACACCTGAAGAATGCTTATTGTACTTTTATCTATGTTGAGAATGAATGACATACAGCACAGGCACAATCAGGCAGCGGGGTGCACTGACGTCAATTAAAGTACTTATTTAAAGGACACCTATCATGCTATATTTAAATGATATATTGTAGGGCCATAAGGTATATTTATACGTTTCTATTTTCAAAATACCAAACAGATCATGCATTTTAGCCATGCCTCATTTCACTCTATTTGCTGTTCTCCAGCCCTGTTTTTGCAGGGGGCTGATACTGTGAGCTGCAGCTGACCACGCCAGGGGAGCGTGCTCTGATCAAGTCAGAAGAGGGGGAGAAAAAGAGATCTCCGTCCTGCGTGTTTTATTCTTATATTATTATATAGAGTTGTTCAATAAAGCTCAATAAATAACAAAGAAGACCTTTGACCGGCACTTTTCTAATTTTGGCCGGAAGATTTAAACTTTAACGGACATCTTGACCGGCGAAAGAAAACCTAACTGAAACTCTGCCGCACGGTCCCCTCGTTCCTTGGAAGAGGCGGAGAGGTGGGTGTTTGTCATCTGCTGGTGGACTAACCGGAGAGAATTACAGTGCTTGTCTCGGGGAGGGAGAACAAAAGCCACAGCGGAGAATAAACAGAAGGGTAACCATGGCAACCATGCGCGGGAAGTCTTCTTCGCTGCTTTTGTGGCAGACTACAGCGCCACTTACAGGCCTGGCATATGTACTACAGCGTCTCCAGCGCTTTCGAGCGGCAATGGCCGGCCGTGGCCCAACCCCACATTCCCCTGATAGGTGGAGAGTTGGCCCAATAGCCGTAGCGCCACCGTCCTGACGTCAGGACAGTGTTCAAATCTGGATCAGTTTTTATCAGATCCGTTGCAGCCCCTTTTTTAGAGATTTGGGTATGGAGGAAAATAGAGAGGGTTGTGTTTTCTGACACTTGGTGAGTTCCCTGGAACACCGGGGACACATATTCATGTATAAAAGACGTACAAAAGTGCATTTTGCATGATAGGTCCCCTTTAACTATTAAATACATTGAGTTTGAGTAAAATACTTGGTTACTGATTAATTTAGGTTATAATATATTAAATAAATTGCAAAGCAAAACATGCTGTAATTTATTTATTTTGTATTTTTTTAAAGGTTTTCAACCTGAAAGAATCCTAATGTGTCCTTGAAAAGTTGAAATAAAGAAAAGGAAAAAGGATTCCAGTTGTCCATGCGTCCTCTGTTGCCCCTCAAGCCTTTCAAATTTGGGCAAACACTCAAATAAATGCCAAAAACCCAGAGAACTTGACAATACTTATCAGAATAAAAGTATGTTAAATAACACTGCTACCAGTGGCGGCTGGTGGTCTTTTTTTTTGGTGGGGCTCTTGACATATAGGAAGTAACCTACCCGGGGGGTCCGGGGGGATCCGGGTTTTTCGATAAATGACCCCTTAAATTATGACTTCTGGTGATGTTAGAGGGGGGGGGGGGAAGGAGAAATCGAGGCTTAAAAATATGAGAAGACTGATCAATACCTCCATAATCTTCAGTGTGGAAAATATTATTTATCAACCTGAACATCTACTACTTTACCAGGAATTTGTATTCTCAGAACTGGTCTGTTTTTTTCTTTCTTAAAACTGTTCATGTTTTATGAACCAACACCTCCACCAAGTGGCTTTACAGTGAACTGCATGTGGGATATACAAACTGTAGATAATGTGTTTCTGGTCATTAATAGCATCTTTTCAGTAGCATTAATTATAAATATTTAAGTGGTTCAATACAAGTCACTACAGCATTTCAAACTGAACTGTGAATAAATGCAATTTAAAAAAAAGAACCACAGCACAAAACGTCATAAATTGTGTTTTTTCTTTGTTTCTCTGAGGATTATTTACAAACAGGCTTATTTACATATAGCAATAACTCAGAAATGAAAAAGCTACATCGTCTAACACGAACAACCAGTTAGCATAATGATAATATATGTGTTATGTACAATGTAACTGGCAAGGCTAGAGCAAGAAAGAACATAAAGTTTGCAAAAGGTTTAAATAACTTCAAGTATCCGTCTTCAGATTACGTGGAGGTTTTAGTCCGATGGGAAGCAAATTTTAAGCGACACCGAAGATAAACCAAAAATGTGGTGGAGCTGCAAACCGTGTAGTGTTGCTGGGACAGGACAGGAGCTATAACCGTTGGAAAATACATCACAGACAATGCAACAAACGTGGAGACAGAACAATCACTTCTGTGATAAATGCCCACTTATTAATAAACTTCTAACACAACCATGGGAAACCTCCTCTCTACATATAAAGTGATATCCAGCTTATTGGCCTATAGCACCTGTTTGAAGAGCAAGCATGGGAAACAAAAGACAGCATTTACCTGTTTGCATCCAGCTAGCCAAGCCTTTTTAGTGTACCAGCTACGTGCGAAGCCTCGTGTATAAGTTTTGTCTTTTTCACGAGATTGCTGCGATATATTCAAATCGGGTTGGTCCGGTCCAAGGTCTTTAAGCAACAATTTATCTGCCAAACTTCTCCTTTCGAAAGGATTGGAGATTAGCTCTTGAACGGAATTAGGCGGGGACCGAGGTCCGGAGACTCCACCTGCACACGAAGCCATCCTCATCAACTACTGCGTCACCCGGATACGAGTCACTGTCCAAACTACTCACAGACTGCACCGGGCGCTGACATTGGCGCCCGGTGACCATCATATTTGACGACGCTGATTGGCTGAAATTATGTTTTCGCGGCATAGTTTACACGTTACAGATAGCAACAGTCAGCTGCTAGTGGCTGCTGCTGCACTGGTTGAGGGCTCCTCTCTTAGCGCCCAGACGAGAGAAGGTACACGGGCAAGGCCAGGCAGGAAACATGTGACTTATCAGTAACTTTAGACATCGTAACACAATTTTAAACGAGATTTTATTGTAGATTATACATTTTACTGATACCAATTATATAATATTTACCTTGTTCATTAAAAAAATAAATAAAAAAATAAATATTTTTTTTTAATATGGGAAGAGGTGGGGCGGCGCCCCTAGCGCCCCTATGGACCGGCCGCCACTGACTGCTACCTAGTTAATAACTCACTCAGTGGAGGCTCGTCCATTGAAGAAAGGGAGGACCATCCTCCCTAAAATTTCAGAAAAAAATAAACTTTGAAGAGAACAATAAATACACCTCAATTTAAAAGATAAGTCTGTTAAAATACAGATAATAGCCCTGACTTTTAACATGGGACTGAAATGGGGCTAGAGAGGACGAGCCTCCCTTTGGGCGGGTCTATCCAGAGGCTCTGGATTGGGTGCCTATATCATCAGTGAACCAATCAGCGGATCTGACTGCGCATCAGAGTGTTGATGGGGAGGGTTATCAGCGATATCAGAGTTTTTTCTGAACCGGGGAACAGGGGCGCTGCGCCCTCTTACCAAAATCAATTCCTTGAATTAGGCTTTGATTATGTTCTGGCCCGCCATCTTGTGGCTCAGCAAAAAATTGGCCCACGGCCAAACTTACTTGCCTACCCCTGGTCTATGGTTTTAAATTAACTTGGAGGCTACGATTAGCATCGTTAGCACCGATGTAGCTACCACTCGCTTACACGCTAACCCAAGCCTTAACATTCATTACGTAGCTGATTGAAATTATGAACACATAAATAAAGTACTCGAATTTCACTTACCGCAAAACGGCATTCATTCACCGTCTGTTTTAACCGCAGAGCGAGTCACAATAGTCCGATATATAAGCATGGAGAACAAACAAACACGGCCGGTGTCAAGTTGTGTTCCCTGGATGAACTGAGCAGGCAGAGTCCCTGTAGCTTCACGGAGACGGAGCAGCTAGCAGAGAGACAAGAAGCTAACAGCAGCAGTCACTTGACAGAGCTGTCACTCAATGTGACCACGCCCTAATTTATGCAAAAACTTTAAGACCTAATATAAATAAAAGGGTCATGTTAGAAAACAATTCACTCACAGATTCATAATCATGAAGGTGGAATCTAACTATATCAATAATAATATTTATTGCATCCAGGGCTAGAAACATGTTTTTTTCTGCTGTAAAATTGGGCAATTTAACATGGGGGTCTATGGAAATTGCTCCTTTCTGCAGTCATCGCCTATCGGCCAATATATGAACTGCAGTTTGTGGCACTTCCGTATTGGCGTCCCGGCTCTTCCCCAGAGTTTGCCGCTTAGGGTATGCATAAACAAACAAGGCGGAACCAATTTACATATGAAAGAATATATCATTTTGGTGAAGTTCACAATAACATAAAATAAAGATTTTCAAGTATACAAATAGCCAAAATAAAAAAGTCATAGAATAGCAATTTTATTTTAAAGCTCCCATGTCATGCTTTTCCGGTTATTACCCGTCCCCTTGTGTGTTATGAAGGTTTTTATGCATGTAAACGGTGTGCAGAGTCAAAACCCTCAAAGTACACCCTGTAGCGAGTAAAACTCTAACACAGAAAATACCTCCCCAAAACGCCTCGTTGGAGATACGTCACTGCCCATTTGATTCTTCCGGGTACCGCATGATGTCATGCGGTACCCGGAACGAAATGGACCAATCCCTAAGAGCTATGGCCACACCCAGCGGCGCTGGCCGCACCCTCTGCCAGCCTAACATTTACTGTTGGAAGCTCTAGTTCAGTTCACAATCGATCCAGTCATGCCACAGCCAAGGACCTGTTTCCTGAAATGTGAGGAGAAATCTGAGCTGTTTGTCCTACCGACGGAAGAACCACGACGAAGTCAGTGGTTGAAATGTCTTTTTAACACTGTTCCTTCAGAGGTTCGAAGAACCGGCATTTCACAGACGAAAGCTTCCAAAACATTTCCCAGTTTGAGGCCGGATATGCACAGCTTGTTTGGACCGTTTGGAGCAGGGGGAGATTCGGGCACACAACCTGTAAGTTTGCATTGTTATTTGTGTTTAAATGTATAAACTGTGTCGGACTGCTAAGCTATTGACACAGTGCTAACTGTGCTAACATTTCCATATATCAACAATAATATCAGCAGATGGCCTTGCATACAGTACATGTATCTCATAGCAGGAGAATGTCTGCATTCACACACGAAATACTCATAGACAGTATACTCCGGGTGATTTGCCGTACGGTCAGTCGCGAAACGTAATTACATTATAGCTGGCGTAGGGTGTATGCTACCGAGCTAACCAACGGAGCTACATGGGTTTGCTCTGGAAAACACGTTCTTGCTAGCCTAATATGAATCACTAGCTTTTGTTCATAGTGGTTTTATTACACTAAACAAGCCCAGCTCATACAGTATACTCCGGGTGATTTGCCGTGCATTGTGACAGTACATGTACATACTGCATGTATAGCTAACGAGGCTAGCTATACATGCTAGCGCAAAAACAATGCATTCATGACCGTTACAATGTATGACCGAACGTAGCAGACTACCCGTATCAGATTGCAATTATAAACACGTTATTGCTAGCCTAATATGAACCACTAGCTTTTGTTCATAGTAGTTTTATTACTCTACATTATAGTTGCCGTTCCTCCGAGCTAACGTTAGCTACCAAGGTAAACAAAGTTAGGTTAGCATATTAGCTGGCAAGCTGACTGTGTTGATTATATAGATGGATTAGATAGATCCACACTCCTACCACAACTACTACTAACGAATCTAAAACAACTACATTTCTCTAATATTTTGTGATTTGCATTTGATTTCGTCCAGCCAGATCCTGCCGGACAATACATGACGGGGACGGGACTACCACACTGAGGCCTCCCGGCTGCTATAGGCAAGATGACAACGGGGAGTAATTGACGATATACCGTGTATATATGTATATTTACGTTCATTTTGTACATTTCTAAAAATAAAGTTTGATGGAAATACTTAGGCCTATCCTTTCTTCCCTGAATTATTTGCTCCTATAACATCATTCATATATAGCAAACCATGATTTGATTTCTCATCAAACGGTAGTAGTTTATAACCGGTACAAATAACTTACTCTTTGTTATCACCGGCTCGTAGGCCACAACGGAAAGACAATGAGACATACACGAGTTTACAAAACCACGGCACATTTATTGTGGTAAATGCAGAGATAGGTGGTCGAGGGGAGATGATCGCTGAGCCGAGAGAGAGAGGGGCTCCGGGCAGGTGTCCGTGATCGCGCTGATTAGCCTCTTCAGCTCCACCCCATCGTAAGACAAAGGCCCTGGGGCCGTCACACTCTTCTATAACAACAGTTGTAGGTACAGTTCGGTTAGTTAGCGTATAAAATATCGACTGTACCGACGCCATGATAAGACTGATGTTCCGCTGAGAGCAGCCGGGAAAAGCACTGTTAGACATGGGCGGAGCCTCTCTGGTGGTTGACTAATCGGAACAGAGTGGCCGAGCTGACCAATCGGAGCACACTAGGCTCACAGGGAGGGGGGGGCAAGAGCTCCAACGAGTCGTTTAGTGGAGACAGTGAATACTGCTGAATACACATGCTTGACAGAGATGCTGTATGCGAAACCAATGTGAGTTTGGAAAATTGCACAGTATAAATCTATTTTAGTATACCTCAACAATGTAATTATGATCAGTGGAAATGGCCATGACATGGGCCCTTTAATAAAAAATAAAAAAATGTTTTTGTTATTTTTGCTATTTATTGGGGGGGACATTTTGAGTGTATCTGAATATTGGGGGGGATGTGTTTCCCCCAATGTATATGGTGAATTCGGCCCTGTAAGAATAATACACGGAGGACGGAGCCTCTCTTTTCCTCCCCCTCTCCTGACAGCCCGTCAGCAGTGGCGGCTGGTGGAAAATATTTTAGGTGGGGCTGTGGAAATGGTGATCAAACAATACTGGGGGGGTCCCGGAGGATGTTCCCCCGGTACATTTTTTTGAGAAAAGACCCCTTAAATTATGACTTCTGGTGATGTTAGAGGGGGGGGGAGGACAATTTGAGGCTTAAAAATATGAGAAGACTGATCAATACCTCCATAACTTCAGTGTGGTTAGCTATGAATCTTCCAAAACTTCCAAACACCTTGTCCTGGACATAGTTTCTACAGCATAAACTGTGCAACAGTACAGTAGGCCCACACAAACTGCAGAACACCGGGGCTTTGGGAACATTGATTTAATTCCCATTTAACCTGTTAAGGGGCTTTTTTCCCCCGTTCTTTTTCTCACGAAACTGTGTCTCAGGGCTTCTTAAAATGTAATAAACTATTCATGTGTCCTACTCAGAGGAAACACATCTAACTGATGATATGAACCATGTTTACCGAAACAATACACAAGTCTCACAAGAAGCATCTAAATGAGCCCTGAGCGAAAAAATGCTAACGCACTCTAGGTATAAATCAATCGATATACTTATCGGATATGCACAAACAAGCTTACAAGCTGAGATTCCACATATTCTAGAAATATAAGTATCATCACTGAGCGATCAGAACTCGCGACAGGGGAAGCAAATACAGACATCACACGACGTAGCTTTAGGTAGCAAAACACGGAGATATGCTCACCTTTTGCAGAATAACAATTCTGATCAAAAACGAGAAAAACGCAGCTGAAGGTTAATCCATAGGTTAATCCAATGTGTCTGTTACTTTGAAAAATGATTGATGATCCATAATTCAATTTTTATGTCAAAAAACGAGTTTTCATTAGCTGCTAATGGTAGCTTCCAGAGTGTATGACAGCTTCCTGTTTTGTCTCCTTGGATACGAGTCCAAACAACTCACAGACTGCACCGGGCGCTCACGTAGGAGCCCTGTGACCATTGATTGGCTGAAATGATGTTTCGGCGGCATAGTTTAAAGATAGCAACAGTTGGCTTCTGCTGCACTTGCTGCCCTCTCGTCTGGGCGCTGTGCATAGCGCCCAGACGAGAGGGAGTAATGATACACGGGCAAGGCCAGGCAGGAAACATGTGACTTATCAGTAACTTTAGACATCGTAACACAATTTTAAACGAGATTTTATTGTAGATTATACATTTTACTGATACCAATTATATAATATTTACCTTGTTTATTAAAAATAAAAATAAAAAATATATTTTTTAAATATATATTTTTTAATTTTTTTTATTTTTAATGTGGGAAGAGGCGGGGCGGCGCCCCTAGCGCCCCTATGGGCCGGCCGCCACTGCCCGTCAGTATCCGTGGTCTCATGCAGCTGGCTGATCCAGTAATGAGTGACCCTACAGTAAAAATAAACATATTTATAACTAGTTTAGGTAGTTTGAGAGGTAATTAAAATAGCTAAGGGTGATGATCTAACTTGAAGTGTGTGTTTTGTTCCGCTCATCGCTCCATCACAGCGGGCGGAGCTGCAGGTTATCATGCAGAGCTACGTGTCTCCTCTCCTGTCCGATTAGACTTCACTCGCGTTTATGTCCATAATATTAGGTACAAAAAAAATGTATTTACCGATTTACAGACGTCTCTTGAGTCTTTCCTCATGTTAGCAATGGGAAAAAGTTGTTTTGGGCCGGGTGACGTCACGGACTGATACGGAAGTTGCAGTACCGCCGTTTGGACACATGTTGGGCACAGAGTCCGGCGCACTTCCTGGGGCCTTGGATGAGTGGGTGTGTGTTTGCTCTACCTCATTCAGTCATTCAGTGCGACGTTTTATTAAAGTTGTAAGATGGCGACGGTGCATCTGAGGATCGGGGACCTAGTGTGGTAAATAACCTTTAAACATTTCAAACGCCGCTGGCTCTACTAAATGACCTTGCTTTCCATAACGTAGTGTGTTATGTAGTTGTTCATGTTTTTGTGTTGGTGTTAACCAGATGCAGGTAATGGACGTGTTTGCGTACTGGGCTAGTTGATGGTCAACCCAAACAAATTCCTAGCAAAGCTGACTCAGCCAGCAGCCGTCGTTAGCAGATAGCTAGCAGATAAGCTACAGAAAAGGTTAAGACTTAAACGAAATGTAGTTATTTCAGATACTAACCAGTCGTTTAACATTTTAAAGTATTATACCGACACGTTGATATGTCCAGCTTCGCCAAACGCTCTTTAATGTAGTATACATGTTGTAGTAGTCTGTGTCGAGCTGAGCTAGCAGTGTAGCATAAGCGACGCCAGCTAGCTGTTACTGTATACACTACTCTTCCTGTTAGCTGCTGCTACATGTTCTCCGCAGACAGGTGGCGTTTATCTATATTGATTTACAAGTTTTCATTGGACTCTGAATTTGGATCAATTTAAATCCAGATAGATAACTTTCTCGTGTCAGTCTCATGTAGTACCAGTTTGTGTTCTTGTTGTGGTGTTATCAGCAGGATACAATACACACTCAAAGAAAATGGGGTGCGTTGCCTCGTACATTAGCAACACGGATTACCACGTATTATTGCCACTGGTGTAATGAAGTACACTTACTCAGGGGTAATTTTTCTAGTGACTAAATCAGATTATAAACGTAAACGAAATATAAATAAACAAATATAAATGATCATAGGTAAAATATCTAGCAGCAGTATACAAAGTCATACAAACTAGCTGCACCTGTACCAGCTTTGATGACACTTTAATTGCATCAATAATAATTATAATCCAATTATCTGCTATATAAACTTCTAAAATGGGTTACTTTATCTTTGGTACTTAAAGTATATTTTGATGCCAATATTGTTTACTTTACTTAAGATGTTAAATGCAGGACTTTTACTTGAAACTGAGCATTTTTTACACTCTAGTATTACTACTTTTCTCAAGTAAAATATTTGGTATTTGTAACTTTCAGTAATGTTCACAACAACAGCAAGTCAAGCAGGAGTGTTTGTTCCTCTTGTTACGTCTCACTTAAAGCTGCTCTGAGATCTTGCTTTTAAACGGGCGGTCTTAATTGAATGATGACACATCGCTACTGGTAAATAGCATTCACCCTAATATATGACTACTTTGTAAGTTTGAGGTACAGGAGTTAACTTACCCGAGTTGCTGTTAAAACACTGAAAAAGCATGCAGTGTGTCAAGAGAAATACAATTGAGAATACAATTCTCAATGTTCTTGTATCCTATATAGTTGACCTGTTTTGCAGTGCTGCAGTTTTTATGCATTTTGCATTGTGGGAAGCAAAAAAAACAAACCATTAAAACACCACATCACATGACATGTCAATTACACTGTAATAGTAAAAAAGTGAAGTGGCCTCACAACACACATGCTGATAAATATGTTTGTACACATGCATATGCATAACATCTTGACCTTTTATGTTAAAATGTGTTTTTAAAAGTGAATACCCTGTCATCTTTGGTCACAAGGTTGGACCTACGCCAGCGTCAGAACCACTGGTCATAGAACATGTTGTACTGGGTCTGTGTACTATAAAAGAAGAAGGACACGGGTCTAAATATTTAACTCTTCTTTCAGGGGGAAGCTTGGTCGATACCCACCATGGCCAGGGAAGGTAAGGACATGCCAACAGCTGCTTCAAGGAAGAATACATCTGTATATTTGTAAATCAAATGTTAAGCTAATGACTTTTATTTATTTTAGGTCGTAAGCCCTCCCAAGGACCTGAAGAAGCCCAGGGGCAAAAAATGTCATTTTGTGAAATTCTTTGGAACTGAGGACCAGTAAGTATGCTTTGTTGGGTGCCTCTTCAGACGGATTTGGCATTTCCTTCTCCATCGTATATTTGAGCTGATTTTCTGTGTGCCTGCCCAGTGCCTGGATCAAAGTAGAACAGCTGAAGCCCTACCACCCCCACAAAGAGGAGATGATCAAGATAAATAAAGGGAAGCGCTTCCAGCAGGCGGTGGATGCAGTGGAAGACTTCCTGAAGAAAGCCAAGGGGAAGGAACAGGTGAGGGGGTGTCCTACCATGCAGCATTCAGTCATGGAGTTGTACCTAGCATGTTTAGATAGTTTGTGTTTTTCCATCTTCAGCCAAAAAAACAACACGTCCCCTGTAGAAAGCATTTTGGGTGAAGGGGGTGTGTAAAGATAAAAGACTTCTAGGAAATGATTAACAGAAGGTGAAGCGTGTCAAAAATATAACCCTTGGACCACAACATATTTGTTGGGAGACACTGAACATGAGACACCATCAAATGTGGCTTTTCATGAAATTCACGGATTTCTTTGCTCGACAATTGACTAAAACGTATTGGTTGAGGAACTGATTGTTTGCTGCGTCAGTTGAATGTCAGATCTTAGAATATTACACTGTAAATTGGCCATAAATTGTGTAGTGCTTGTCATATATTGTGAAGAAAATGCTTTAGCTAATATCTTTAGTTTTTTATCCAACTTACAAAAAGCAGAAACCACCTGCTACTTGAACACACTTGTATGATCTATTTTGGCAAATGCCCAACCCTCAACCAACACCAACACAGATGTGGGACATGCTCCTTTCAAGCTTTGAAATTCATGATATTAAATGAAGGGAGAATTTCCTTCATGAAATACTCTGAAGTGTCACACTCAGGCTGCCTTTACACGGGAACGTATGCGTTTTCCAAAAAGTCTTCCGTTCACACGCATTCGATTCAACGCATAACGTGTCTGTTCGCACGAGACCGCTGGAAACGCTGTAGTACATATGCCAGGCCTGTAAGTGGCGCTGCTGCCACCACAAAATACACCAAAAGCGGCGAAGAAGACCCCGGAGCATGGCTACCCTTCTGTTTATGCCCCGCGGTGGATTTAGCAACATGTAGTAGTTCATGTAATTCTCCATGTCCACTTGTTGCTGATGGTTGTGGTGGAGGAGCTGTAGATTTTGCACTAACATCTGTAGCATGGTCAGTAGCAGTAGCACTAGCAGTAGCTACTGACCCTAGCTAGTGACCATGCTACAGCAGTGAGCAGCAGAGGCGGGGAGAGGCGGGGCTATGGCTTCATTTATCGGGAAATGACACGTTCCCGTGTAAATGGGGTCTCAGCCTTGTGAAATGTTTATTCAGAAGGACCCAAGGTCTCTCTTTAGGCTATCTGCCCACCAGAATAAGTGCAGTTAACTTATCAGTTATCCCTTTGCTCAGTGTACATGTCATCTGCTTCTTTTAGAACCGCCCTACATTCTTAAGGTTGTCGGACTACTGAGAAGTGTCCTGGCATGACAAAATGATTATCTGTGTTTGAACAGAACTCAGACAGCAAAGCAGAGTCGAAAGGAAAGAAGACACGCAACAAGACCCTGAAAATACTTGAGGAGGATGATGAGGACCTCAGCGCTCTGAAGGACCCCTCTGAGAAGGTTAGTAAGACACAGACGAGTTGAGCTTCTGTCCTGTCAGGCCGCATCAACGTTTTGCATTGAAACATGCTCCTTTGTTTATCTGTAGGAATTGTCAACTTGAGAATGAGATCTGTGGTTTTTCATTGTGTCCACCTTCAAAACCAGCTATTGGATCATATTTACTCCAGTCACAAACGATAATGTAGTCCAACACCATGGTACCTTATTAGACATTACATTCAGTGTATTATCCTTAACTTCTGTCAGGTTTTATTATGTATTAGTTCTTCATTCATATGGTGTGGTATATACATGTTGTATAATCCAGTTGGTTTCTGAGTAATATCCTCAAAGTGAGATGTATTCAGTGTCTCTGCTTCTAACCCACCCTCATTTTTAATCTTCTCTTCATAAGCCTGGATTTTTCATATCCATGTTAGGACACTTTCAAAGAGGAGATGTCAAGAAGCAGAGGCAGTGGAGCTTATGTTGTCACAACATCACATGTCTGATATCCATTGGCCTAAATTACACTGAACAAATGTTCTCACCTACCTCTAGTGGTATCTATCTCTGCACATCACTTTGGTTTTGTCTATTCAGGTATTAAAATGCCTGCCTATTTTGACGTCAATCCTAATAACAGTGGAGGTGAATGGACATTTTTAATATTTGGACCACAACACTGTCTCCTTGTTTAAATGACAGAAAAAGCTCCCACACTACGTCAGACATGAACCTCTAAAGATTCCCCCTCTGGTTTAGAAGGTGAAAATGTGTCTCTCTCCTCCTTAAGGACTTAACTGACTCTGACCCCGAGCCGTCCACTCATGAGAGGCTGGGGGCTGGACTCGGTTCAGGATACAAATGGGAGAGCAGTGTAGGTGAACCCTCCCCCTCCCAACAAGCCTGCCCTTGCTGTTCTTCCACCTGACTTTAAGCTTTGGCTTTTATCACCAGCACCTGCAGACCTTTCCTTCTGACCTTTGTGCTGCTCACTCTTGACTCCTGAACCTGTGTGTTGTTTGTTTGGCGTGTGCTGTTGAGATAGTCACCAACTCTGCATGAGGCGGCTCAAAAAGAAGGATGATGTTTGATTCAGTTCGACTACAAATGTTTGACCTGCTCTGTGACAGTTTCTGGTAGTAATGAAACTGTAGATAACTGTCTATCACTTTCAGTGGAAACATTTTCACAAATATCAAAAGATGGCGGCTGCAGGCGTTAGTCCAAAATAGGCATGTAGTCAAATGTCCAAAAGTGAACTGTATTTCTGTTAGTCGTCCCTGTTTTGTAATGTTTTGAAATGAAGTCAGTGTGGGTTAGTACTAGATACTCAACAGCCTTCTTTCTACTCTGGTGATTTGTAAACACACTTTGCTCACTTCCCTATTACACTTTTCATTCTCTGCATTTTTCCCTGCAAGACTGCAACATGTTTAATACAATCTAAGCCTGTTGGAAATCATATGTTATTGTTTTCAAACCCAAACCACAGCAAATATTTGTTTGTGCACACCAAACTGAAGCTGTGAGGGCTGACTCGACACTGTCTACACTTACATGGACAGATTGTGGCAGTGACTGGCTTTATGGGTGGAGCTTGGCTCACAGATATAATATAGTTTCAGAAGTCATACAGATGAACTGCAAAAGAAATGTAAACGTTATGTTTTCATTACCTTTATAATTGATTTCTACTTCCTGATTGGGGAATAGTAGTTGATGCTCAGTGTAGATCTGTAAAGTAATGACCTCCTGACATCACTTACATTAAATAAAACCTGTGCATTTGTGTGAGAACTATTTAATCGGCACATCTCTAGTTCTCTTAAATGGCAAATTATGTTCTTGTAGTGTGGATTGGCTTGAATATATATATATATATAATATATTCTAAAATGTACAGTGTTGTCATTATTTATGGAGTTCTTTTATTGTAAAATCTAAAAGGTGAATTTTTTAATGTTTCTGGGAATTTAGGAATATTCAGGAAATGTAGGTATCTCAGCATTAACACTCCTGGGCAAAATGGTTAAAAAAGCTATTTGTTAGTAGAAATAATCTTGGTAATTTGAGTCAGCATGGTGTGATGTAGACTCAAATCTTTCTATACTCACATGCAAAGAGAACATTTTCACAATGAAATCTTATTCTGTTGCAGCCTGTGAAAGATGATCCACATTTCCATCACTTCCTCCTCAGCCAGTCTGAGAAGGTAAGAGGAAGCATGCTAAATATGTTCACATCTACACCTCATTTTTTCTGTTATCCAGGTTTGGTTATCGGTAGTAGTTTCATGTAGCAGTTTGGTTATGAAGTGTGATCTTGTTAAAAAACGTATCTGGGAATCTGTAGTATTGTGAATCTGATTTGGTCAATATAGATAAAGATGTTCACTTCTCTTTTGACACACCCAAGCTGAACAGTGTTCCTCAAACTTGACAAAGGCAGCGTAACCAGATCTATTCCTTCTTTTACCTTTCACAAACAATACCACGGAAAAAACACTGAGCAAATGTTATCCACACAAATAAACTCGGCAATAGAGTGGTGCAGTACTCTATTCGCGGAGAGGAAACTCACCAAAATGGAGAATGCTTTTGAATCCATAATTTAGATGTGAAGAATGACCTGACACAAATCAAATCAACCCCTTTATTCTATTGTGGTGTAAACTGTCGCCAATTTGCATGGCTGCCAGTATGAGTAGTCATGATGAATTAAGCAAAAGCTAAATCATGTCTCCCCCGCAGGGGTTGAGACTCTTCTGCATTAAATGCTGTTTGTTAGTATGTGTTATTTTATAGTCTATATAATCTGTATTTATATTAATACTTATTAGATCGTTTTCTTATTGCATAGTTTGTTTGAATTAAGATACAGTAAAAGCCATATTGGTAAGGCATGTGTACAGTTTGGATGAGTGTTCTGACCTCCTCTGGTCCTCACTGCCCACAGCCAGCCTCGTCCATGGAGCCCATCAGCAAACGCCTGAAGATCATTGAAGAGGTGAAGTAACTACTAGGGATGCACCGATGCTACATTTCTTGGCCGATGTTAAGAATAACAATTTGGCCGATGCCGATGTTTTCATGTAATTTTCTTCCACTGTTGTTATTCCACTTTCTGCCAGGAAAAACGGAAAAAAATTCTCGCAAAATGGTTTCAGTTTCAAAAGCTGAGCAAGTTCGTTATTATAACCTCATAGTAAGCTGTTTAGAAAGTACGCAGCGGATCACCTGGCCGATGTATCGGTGCATCCCTAGTAACTACCAGTGGAAAAGTTCCAACTTTTTAAGGATTGACGTTATTTTTCAATTGAACTTCTACCATTAGATGTTATACTATAGTGTTTTCAGTATGAAGTTGACAGCGTGTCTTGTGATTGCAGGACACAGGGTCAACCTCTATCCAAGCAGCAGACAGCACAGCCATCAACGGCAGCATCACACCTACAGATAAGAGGTACCTGCACATTAGGAACACTATTAACTAAATCACACAATTACTATTATACAACCAGATCCCTTAAGATAAAAATGTTTGATTTTCTTACTCACCTTACTTCTAGCTAACCCACATGAGGAATGTTTCACGTCTGTTCCTTCTGGTCTGTCCTGCAGGATAGGGTTCCTGGGGCTGGGGCTGATGGGGAGCGGGATCGTTTCCAACCTGCTGAAAATGGGTCATGTTGTCACAGTGTGGAACCGCACAGCAGAAAAGGTACTAACAGAACACACTCCTGTCACCGATCAATCTCATTCATCTCATTAACTGATATTGCCATTGCAATATGAATGACGATATTGGAGGAATTTATATTTTATGCATATTTTTTCTCATTGTTGAAGGATTAATGGTGTTTCAATTGTTGTATATTTTATTGTGAAGAAGCAGAGGTTGTAGATTTCACACTAAATGTAAAATAAATATATATTTAATATTTTATTCTGTGGAATACCATTTGTAGACCGTACATCTATGGAACACCAAAATTCATTTTTGATAAGGTTATTTACATACGTTTTGCCTGTAACTAATATTGATCCTCCTGCGATTTGAATATGCCGATAGATTACATTTTGATTAATTGTGCGGCCTTTTTTTTAAGTTGTCAATCTGAGTTTTATAGACTCATTCAGCCACTGAAAATGAAGAGGGTTAATTCGTAGAGCAGTAACACTAGTTTATTTTCCAGCTAATGGGTTGCACACATACAAAGATAGTTGTCTCATGTCAGGCTGTCGACAGGATACCCTGCTAAAGGAACATTTGAGGTCATGTTGGTTGTATTCATATAGAAACCTCATGACGGACAGACAGGCACACAACACTGATACGACCAAAAAACTAACTATAGAAATGTCCTCTCCTGTGTTGCAGTGTGACCTGTTCACCCAGGAGGGGGCCCGGTTAGGCCGCACTCCTGCAGAGGTGGCCTCCACATGTGACATCACTTTCTCCTGTGTCTCTGACCCAAAGGCTGCCCGGGATGTGAGTACCATCTGAGCTCAGTAACACTTTCCTGTGGAGGTGTGATTGGCTGGCTCATGGGTAAAAGAGCTTGTGTGTTTGTTGCTCTGCAGCTGGTGATGGGCCCCAGTGGAGTGCTGCAGGGGATCAGGCCGGGCAAGTGCTACATAGAGATGTCCACCGTGGACCCAGAGACCATCACAGAAATCTCACAGGTACACACTGCTGCAACACACACTCCTACTCCTGTAGGAACAATTCAAGTGTAGTTTTAACCCCACCCAAGTACACTGTGAAACTAATGATATGTATATAGACTCCTGCATTTACTTATCTGACATGGATATAGTGTACTTCATCTGCACTACTTAATAATAATAATAATAGATTTATTTTGTTAGCGCTTTTACAGGTGCTCAAAGACGCTTTACAGATATAGTGAAAAGAAAAGAACAACGCATAAATAAATATAGTTAAAGTCAAATTAAAATCAAGCAATACAAAAACAATCACACATTAAAAGCCAGATTGAAGAGGTGAGTGTTTGTGAGTGTTTTGAAGGTGGTGAGGTCAGGGCAGTCTCTGATGGGTTGTGGGAGTGAGTTCCAGAGGGAGGGGGCAGCGACGGAGAAGGCTCTGTCCCCCCAGGTCCGGTGATTGGTGCGGGTGGGGATGGATAGGAGGTTGGCTTCTGATGAGCGGAGGCAGCGGGAAGGGGTGTGGTGGTGCAGCAGGTCTGTGAGGCAGGGGGGGGGGGGGGGGTGATTGTTGAGGGATTTGTAAGTAATCAGGAGGACTTTGAAGTGGATTCTTTGACGGACGGGGAGCCAGTGGAGGTTCTGGAGGTGTGGAGGTTCTGGAGATGTGGTCTCGGGAGCGAGTGTGGGTGAGGAGGCGGGCAGCAGAGTTCTGGATATGTTGGAGTTTATTGAGGAGGTTGGATGGTATGCCGTAGAGCAGTGATTCTCAAATGTGGGTACGCGGACCCCTAGGGGTACGTTGGGGTACTGCAGGGGGTATGAGATAAAGAAAATTAAAAGGTTAATTAAAAAAATACCATGCATGATTACAAAAATAATCTTAGTACAATAAGTTAAATAGAAAACACAATTTTATATAAAATATTCCTAGAACCACTAAGGGGGTCCTCATATAAACGTGTCAAATTTGTGTATTGTATTTATAGTTTTTCATAATATATCATTTTGTTCATTGGTTTGTTAAACATATATTACTTCAATTGAAAAACTCCTTAAAATCTGTTTTAATTTGTTTTCGTTATATTCTTTTTTTTCGTGCATGAAGATGAAAATATCCTTAGTTTGTTGTAATTCATGCATGAAGGAGTAAATAAATCAAACACTGATGGAACTTCACTATATTGTAATTATTTATAGGCTTTTTCTGTCAAAAATGTCCGGGGTCGGTCAGGGGGTACTTGGCTGAGAAAATGTTTCAAAGGGGGTACATTACTGAAAAAAGTTTTTGAAGCACTTCCGTAGAGGATGCTATTGCAGTAGTCGAGTCGTGATGTGATGAATGCATGAATCAGGGTTTCAGCAGCAGAGGAGGAGAGTGATGGGCGGAGACGGGCAATGTTTTTGAGGTGGAAAAAGGCGGTCCTGGTGATGTGATTGATGTGGTGATTGAATTTGAGCTGACTGTCGAAGATGACTCCGAGGTTGCGGGTGGGGGGGGGGGAAATAGAGTATTGCTGTCAATGGTGAAGTTGACATTCTGGATGGCTTTGGTACGGGATGGGGGGCCGATGATGTCTGATTTGGCACTGTTCAGTTGGAGATAGTTTGTTTGCATCCATGCTTTTATTTCTGAGAGACAGTTGGTGAGAGTGGAGTGTGTTGTGGGGGTGATGGTTTTTGTTGAGATATAAAGTTGGATGTCATCGGCGTAGCAGTGAAATTGAAGGTTGTGGCGACGAATGATTTTGCCAAGGGGGAGCATGTAGAGGATGAAGAGGAGGGGGCCAAGCACCGAACCCTGGGGGACGCCTTGGGACAGAGGAGCAGTGGAGGAGGTGCACGTTGATGTTGATAAACTGATGTCTGTCGGTGAGGTAGGATTTCAGCCAGGAGAGAGCAGTGTCGGTGATGTTGAGTGATGATTCGAGGAGGGACAGCAGAATGGTGTGGTTGATGGTGTCGAATGCTGCGGTGAGGTCGAGGAGATTTGAGATGGGCCGGAAGTTAGACATGATGTCAGGTGTGAGTCCAGGGTTGCGGTCGGATAATCCAAAAATCAGCTCCTAAATTCTAACCCTATCGTCTATCCCTTGACCTCTGAGTGAAACGTCACGGGGTTAAGGGATAGTGGATAGGAGAATTCAAAAGGACTTAGGAGAAGAGACTGTGGTACCTTAGAGAATCGACTGCACTTTCACTATCCGACGTGTTTATGATGCGCCAGCGGAGGTCATAAATGTGCGCCTGCTGCTGTGGGGAAACTATGGAAACTACAGTTTTCTATCCAGCGGACTACAACATGGATGTTTAATAAGAACGAGGGGCTACTGTAAACTCATCTAGACTCTGCACCGTGCTCTGATGCTGTTGCTTCATGCTTTATGAACGGGGACAACAGAGAAACATATTCTTCATGACCAAAGTTGGAATTGAAATAAAAAAGGAAAGTGAAACTTATGCTCATCACCCTCTCCCTCCGGTCCACATTAATACAAATGATCCCAATACGTATGACTGTATGAAAAGATCTTAAAATCAATACAAATGTATTTATTATAAACGTTAGTCCTTAACATCTATCACTGTGTATATCACCATTCAAACATCTTTTCAAAGTTGAACAAACCCCACACAGCTCAGTAAAGACTGTGAAATGTTGACTTTATTTGATCATTTCAGTAAAAACTAACGTTCATATTTCTCTTTTTGATTATAATACTGATGAACGTTCAAAACAAAGCACTTTGGCAACTTACCACATACGTTTTAAAAAGCTTAATAAGCACCGTAACTTTCATGATATCATTTCTCGGTCATAATCGGTTGTTGCCGTGAACGGCCGAATGTTGTGTGACGGCAAATGCCACGGCCGCAAGGCATTGTGGGGCAGCATTTTCTCCTCTCCTTACGGTGAGGGAGGTCCAGTGGTTCCTAAGCTAAAGGAGGTTATAAAGGAAGTTTGAAACCTCCTTTCCTTTCATCTAGAGAATTCGAACGGCACTTATCATGGCTGCCACTGAGGGGCTTCCGGGTCATTTCACTCCGTTAAGAAGGTTCCTAAGCTCAATGGACTATTCGACTTCAGCCCGGGTCTTTTGAGAATGGGTGTGACAGCAGCCAGTTTGAGAGAGGGGGAACTGATCCAGATCTGAGGGAGGAGTTAATGATGGTGGCGATGAGTTGGGAGATGGCAGGGAGGCTCTCTTTAACAAATGTGGAGGGCATTGGGTCAAGTGTGCAGGTGGAGTTAATTCCGAGAAACGAGAGGAAGGAGTTGCACTGTTCGGTGGTGAAGGATGAGGTGATGTTGTCACAGGGTTTGAGAAGTTTGCTGATGGTGGAGAACAGACACTTGGGGTTGCTGGAGCCAGACTGAATGAGTTGTGAGTAGTAATTAGACTGGGCTGCTTTGAGTGTGTTACTGTACTGCTGGAGATAGTCTTTGTAGATTTGTAGATGGACTGTTAGTGTGGTTTTCTTGTGTTGGCGTTCCAGTTGACGTTTCCTTGATTTCATTTGGCGGAGTTCGGGGGTATACCAGGGGGCAGAGTGTATGAAAGAGACACTTTTAGTTTTTGTGGGGGCCAGTTCATTGAGAGTGGGGGCCAGTTCATTGAGAGTGGGGGCCAGTTCATTGAGAGTGGGGGCCAGTTCATTGAGAGCGGAGGGCAGAGGAGCGGCACCCTGAGCACCCATACTTGCACATTATTCTACCCTGTTCTACTATTTTTCTTCTTGCGCTATTTTTTTGTTTTCTGTTTTATTGTTTTATGTCCTATCTTATGTGACATTATTGGAGGAGCTTGGTACTTACGTTTTTCATTGCCGTATCTACACTGTAGCTACTGTGCATATGATAATAAAGCCTTTGAATCTTGAAACATCCTGCACTATCTACCATCAGGAACCTTTCCAAGCAGTCACAGTGGCTTATCTTCTCCATCTCATTTGTATAAAGTAGTATCAGTTTTCGCATTGGTGTAGTGTAAGTATTTGTGGATTAAAGAGTTCTCTGCTGTTTGACTGTAAGGTGATCACATCGCGGGGCGGCCGGTTCCTGGAGGCTCCGGTGGCAGGAAGCCAGCAGCTCTCCAACGATGGGATGCTGGTCATCCTGGCGGCGGGGGACAGGACGGTGTACGAGGACTGCAGCAGCTGCTTCCAAGCCATGGGCAAGACCTCCTTCTTCCTGGGTACGCACCAGAGAGACACAGGCTCTGGGTTTACTGTTGGAGACTCTCACAATAGTTTTAACATAGAACACAAACCACTTCTTGGACATTTCTTGGCTCTGTGCAGTTGCCAAGCAACCAACAGAGACTTCAGTGAGTTATTGGTCATTAACAAGACAAGCCTGATACACCACATTCAATACAACTGACTGGTTATTTGTAGGGATAGGAACAATTAATCGAATATTTGAAATTATTCAGGTATTCAAATATGAGAATATGAGTTATGAATATTTTTATTATTATCTTTTTTTTTTGGGAAGGGTGCCTAAGTTGATTACATATTATCAAATGGAATAATTCAATGTATATACGACAGTGCCACAGCTAAGTGTGTTAGGTCTAAAGGTGTGTTTTGCTCCGCTCACCGGTCCCTCACGGCCCATCCACACGGCGGTGTGCGTTGAAGCTTGCCGGCGGGGGGGGCTGAAACTCGACCAACAACCAATCACATGAATCTCCCGCCCCGGACACACAAGCACGCGGTTTGATTGGCTAGAGCTTGTACTGGCATATGATTCGATTGGCTGACGCTTCCGCCGAAGCTTCAAAAGTTGAACATTGCTCAACTTTTGCAGCGAGCAACGCTTTTTAAGCTACGCTTCGCTCCCACAATGCAGTTCGGCGAAGCGTGACGTCACCCCATTCAAAGTGAATGGGCAGAAGCGTTGAAGCTTCAACGCACGGCGCTGTGTGGACGGGCCGTCACAGCGGGCAGAGCTGCAAGTGCTGATCTCTCTCTCGCGTCCGGTTATACTTCACTCGCGTTTATGTCCAAATCCATCAGATCTAGTTCTAGCTAATGATATGGCTGCTGCCCCTCCCCACACGCAGATCACGTAGACTCAAACCTCATCTTA
Organism: Lindbergichthys nudifrons; assembly: GCA_943590975.1. Taxonomy (NCBI): domain Eukaryota; kingdom Metazoa; phylum Chordata; class Actinopteri; order Perciformes; family Nototheniidae; genus Lindbergichthys; species Lindbergichthys nudifrons. The sequence goes on from CALSBW010024211.1 coordinate 171,739, forward strand.
AGCCCAAATTCCAGCTGAGAGGGTCTTCTCTACAGCTGGCCTGATTGTGAATCGCCTCCGCACCCGCCTCTCCCCTGAGTAGACATGCTCATATTCTTAAACAAGAATGAGTATTGAATAGCTGCATTCTGTGCATAGGCCCTGTTACAGGTTGTTGATCTCTGTTGTAATAGGATTACATTACCCTAACCCGTTATGTTGTTCGTGTATGATCCCTCTTTCATTTAGGCCACATTTACACGGGAACGTTTGCGTTTATGCACAGTATGTACTTTCAAAAAAGTCTTCCGTTCACATGCATTCGTTTCATTTAACGTGTCTGTTCAAACGAGACCGCTGGAAACGCTGTAGTACATATGCCAGGACTGTAAGTGGCGCTGTAACTTCCGCCACAAAATACACCAAAAGCAGCGAAGAAGACCCTGGAGCAGCCCCGCAGCAATGTTGCCATGGCTACCCTTCTGTTTATGCCCCGCGGTGGATTTAGCAACATGTTGTAGTTCATGTAATTCTCCATGTCCACTTGTTGCTGATGGTTGTGGTGGAGGAGCTGTAGATGTTGCACTAACATCTGTAGCATGGTCGAGCTGTAGATGTTGTACTAACATCTGTAGCATGGTCAGTAGCAGTAGCACTAGCAGTAGCTACTGACAGTAGCTACTGCTAGTGCTGCAGGAGAGGCGGGGCTATCGTTATTTTTTCAGGAAATATTCGTATAGAGGCGATTACACGGACTCGTTTGACCCCCCAGAGCGTTTCGTTTGCAAATCTATCCACCTTGGGACCCGTTATCGTTTGTGGGGTCCGTTTGTTACAGCCTTGTGTAAATAATAGGGCTATACGCAAGAGAAACTATGCAGATACAAGCCGTTTCGTTCTCGTGTAAAGGGCCCCTTAAAAAACAAGTTATGTTTTAAGCATGAAAGCTGTAGGCCTATAGCTGTCAACTGTTCAAACTGTGATCACCAGTTCAATACATTTGACAAATTCGACTTGGTTTCTATACTTATTTGAGCATGTGTTTATTTATATTTTTTTATTATTATTTTTTTGTAAAAAAGATTCCACTTTAAAAAAAAAAAAAATTATATGTATATTTCGGTTAATTGGTTAACCGTTTTTTTGGGGGTCGAATATTCGAATATACATTTGCTTTCAAATTCCCATCCCTAGTTATTTTATACTAGCACTACATCTTGGTAGGAATTGAAACGTGTTATTATTTAGAACAGCTGGTAGGGGGATCCATGAACTGCAGACGGAGCCAGAAAAGCTTCCAGCCTCTGCACCAAGCTAAACCGTTGCTAGCTTCAGATACATATTGGTAACAACAGGCGCATTCACACCGCAGTACTTTTCCCTCAAAGGTTCATGAGAACTTAGTTCATGAGAACTCTTTAGTTCTCTCAAGTACCTTCTCTTTAGCAGGGACGGAAAAGGGGGTGAAAAGGTTCTCATGAACTCATTTTTAGTTCCGGCACTTTTTGGTGTGAACGCGACATTTCGGAACTATATCGGAACTAAAGTGGGAAAATGACAGCGGTGTGAACGCAGCTAATCTTTAAATCCAACTCTGCAAGATAAAATGAGTGATTCAAGTATGTCCAATATGAAAGTGTGGCTAGATTGTAAGCTGACAACAGGTCAGGGAATGACCTTGTGTCGGTCTGGTTTCTGTCACACAATGATCTACCCGATGCTGTCAGATGAACACATTTTGTGTGCATTAATTTGTAGGTTTTTATCTGCAGGTTCTCTTCCATGTGGCAACCCAACATGATTGAAGAGCATCTTCCAGGCGTAGACACGCTGAGGATGATTGTCACTTCAGTGTGGAGACACATCTTATGTGTTTCCAAATGCTTGTTCGTGTTTCCAGGGGAAGCCGGTAATGCAGCGAGGATGATGCTGATCCTCAACATGGTGCAGGGCAGCTTCATGGCCACCATTGCAGAAGGGCTGACCCTGGCCCATGCCACCGGCCAATCACAGCAGACTTTCCTGGACATCCTGAGCCAGGGCCAGATGGCAAGCACCTTTGTGGACCAGAAATGCCAAAGTATGTGCTCACACAGGATATTTCTCTACTGAACCGCCTGAACACTGCTCACTGGTTGTGTTTTATTTCCTGTATGTCCCTCGTTAAAGGTATCGTACATTGTAAAAAGGGTGTGGCAATAAAAACAGGTTTCATATTCCCTATTCAGGGTGGACGCGGGGTCTTAAAAAGTATTACAAGTTGATAAATCAATTTAGCGAAAATTAAGGCTATTAAAAAGTATTACTATAAATATAGTCTATATTAAGAACGAGAAAAGTCTTAACATATATATCGTTTTTTGTAAACATGACAAATGTGCGAGGGTGATGACGTCAGAGCATCGTCCTAGGTGCCCGGCCCAATTTAACCCCTGGGTATTTGTGAGGGAGCTCCTATATGGCATTACCCGCTGAAGCTCACTATAAGTTTAATATATTTCAAAGTTTTGTCAATTGTTTTGTTTATTGGTCAAATACTGGTTTCTAATGGTTTCTGAGGAGTTTTACTGGAATGA
>CALSBW010024212.1:0-15349 GCA_943590975.1 Lindbergichthys nudifrons
GAAAGGGGGAGTGGAAGGGAGGGTCTTATGTGCATTCCTGTCATTGGTGGTGTTGTTGAATGTCCCGTTGTGGTTTTGGCTCTGATCCGAGTTACCAGAGAGAGGCTTTGATCAGTGGAGCAGCCGGTGCAATGTCACCTGCAAAGTCAGGGTGAAATGTGATTGGACACTTTCCAGTATGTCTTTTAAAACATTTGAAAAAGGTGAACGTTTAGAAACCTGTATGTGGCTTTAATCTGCAAAGTGCACGAGATTATTAGCAAAGAAATACATTGTCAATTCAATAAAATACAACAAAGTCAACATTATTCACACTTAAACACTAGGTTCAATGTTCAAGGTTAGTTTATGTGTATAGCACATTTTAAGACACAGATGCAATTCAAAGTGCTTCACATTAGCATTCCACACATAATTAAAAGACGATTAATAAAAGCGATAAAATAATGGTTGCAGCTAAAAGTGCAATGATAAGGCACGGTTAAAAAAAAATACCATATGTGAAACTACAAAAGCCCCAATGTGGAATAGTATTACAAAATAGTAAACATGATGATAATATTTATCCCAGTTGGAGAAGTTTTCTTTGTATACCAGTTGGCTGCTGTATTGCAACCTTTTTGTTGGCAAATAGATTGTATTCTTTATATATCTTCTTTGGCATTTCATTTTCTGACAACACAACACTTCAATTGATTTTTTTAGGCGACCAATTCAATTCTTGGATATCAAAAATCATGGAAATAAACAGGGGGTGTTTCTCAATCGCGAGTACGCTTGCTTGGTAGCACATGTCTGCCGAGCATCTTGCTTCAGAAGCGAGTCAAGAATACTTCCTGGCATTCGGAAAAACGAAGTGTGGAACACGCTAGCAAGTGTGCAGGTGTGCGTCATATGATAGGCCCCGCCTCTTACATCTTCCGCCACAGATTTGGGGAAATTGGTCCGTGCGCAAAGCATTGTGGGGATTTTAAGACCGCGAAGTCTACTCATGTGCAGCCTCGATATTTCTCCAAACGGAGTACGCCGGGCTCGGTAGATTTCCAAGTATGCTGGAGATTGGAACAGTACTTCGGCGGCACTCGATGACGTAGTATGCTTGAAATCGTGGCTCTGAAGCAGCTTTACTCGCGATTGAGAAACACCCAGAATGTCCTCTCTTGACGCTGTTCTTAGAAAGTTGAAACCTCAGAAATTCCAAAACGTTCCAAGTATTGCAAAAACTTGTTCTCAGTCTAGTGTACGTGAACTTGTTGCATCTTCTTCTCCTGCAGGTTTAATAGCATCTGAGTGGATAATTGGCACCACCAGATGTTTATCTTGAACTCTTTAATACTTGTAGAACAGTAATGGATGGAAACACGTAATAATTCACATTTTTCTTTTGCTGATTTCCTGGATTCTTGCTTACAATGAAATCTTCTAACTAGGCATTTGTGCTCGTAGGCAGTTGACTACCTGACTCAAGATAAAAGCATGGAAGATATTTAGTTTGCAGTTTGATTAAAATGCTTTTAGGTGTTTTTAAACGATTAACGAGTCATTTTTTGAGTTTGCTTGCAGATTTGACTCTCCCTCTCTCTTCTGCCAGTGTGTCTGATATTGACCATGAAGTGTGCACAAAGGGCTGACTGTACACACATAGGCCTCTTATGCTCCTTAGCCCACTTGGGTTATTATATTGGTGGCAGAACATGAGACAAGCGGAGACAGAAGATTCCTTAAATACATCTGCAGCTGTACTGTGGATTCAGCAGGAATGCCACATAGATAGATCACTACTTTGTTCTTTCAGCTTCATCTCTGCAGACACTTTTAAAACACAGATTGATCAAGAGCTTACAAAAGGAGAGGAGGAATTTCCTGGCAGAGGACTTAAATGAAATCAGTTCGATTATACCATTTGTCTCGTAATCCTTTGTCAGATCAAAGGCGTCTTCTCGGCTGCTAATGGAGATAAAATGCTAACCGGGAGAGAGGTTTAATATCGAGTTAATAGTGAATCTTAATTCAGATGGCCACTGGGATCAGAGCCATCGCAGCAGCAGCAGCCAGACAATGCAACACAGTCAGTGTGTGCCCCGCCTCGAATAATAAGAACAAGCGACGTCATTCTGGGACAAAGCTGGGGTTTATTTCTGGTGATTTATTATTAAACGGGGAAATCCAACTGAACACCGGACCGTAATCACACATGAGCTTTAAAGCTATTGGATTTTTCTCACAAAAGTATGTGCACCCAACAGCCTCCATATTTTAGTTTTCAGTCTATCTATTCTATCCCTTAAAACCAAACAACCAATAATACCATTGCTGAAGGTCAAGGAGAGACAAACCCTTTGCCTAATAATTATGTAAGATGGTTTAAAATAAAGTCAAACCTACACACGGTGATTTCAAAAGTGATGTTGTTTCAGTGTGATCAGGTCTGGCTTGTATTTTGCACGAACCAAAATGCTAAGAAGTAAAGAAAGGCCTACTTTCTGCTTATTTGTTGGCATTACCACAGTGTGTTTGGTGCCAGCACTGGTGGTACTTTACAACAAACATTCTGATCCAGTTTGGCCCTGCGTTGCGTTAGCCTACATATGAGATCATGGCCCAAAGGCGTAACAGACCGCCATTAGAGAATAATTCACTGGCACAATATTGCTTTTGTAACCCCAATAAGGGACGCTCTGTTTGGCTCTCATGCGGCCACTAGAAATGTTTATGTGCCAGCTCAGAGACGCAATATGTTCCTCACCAGTGCCAGTTTTAGTTTGGCATGCTTTATGTTGCTGCGTATTTGACCTAAGACCTGAGTTATTTGGATCACTGTAAGTTGTAATCGAGTCAATTAAATCATACTTTACAGATTTAAAAACAGCCCTATTTCTGGATAGGATAAAGAGGCATGTCTCCAACCAGATTTCATGACTATATTGCATTTTTGAGTCCTATGAGAAGCTTTATCAGAGACAATCTGACTGAATTGTCCCTTATTTAATCAGCCTGATGTTTTTCTGTTTGTGTGTGGGGGGAGTTCTTTTTTTTTATAATACTCATCCCACAAACATCAACACAGAAGCTCCAGTAGTTGACTTAATCTTTGTCAATATGTGCATGTTCATACATCTCGTGTAACTGTGTCAATTGCATCATTGCTGCCATTTTCTGTCACTATATTTCAGGGATTTATTTGTTTTTTTTAAGCTTAATCCTTCCTGCAAAGCTCTGATTGGTTGGTTTTTCCAAAGACAACAACACCAGACGTACAGTAGTTAAAATATTAAAGGAATCTGAGATATGGATGGTGATTCAGAGTTTGAAATTAGGTCATCATTGTTTGTTTTTCTAAATCTAAAGCTGTGGTGTGTGTCTGGTTGCCCTGTGCACCATTATAAATAATGGCAAACAATATTAAAAAAGGGTCTGGCGTGAGAAACCGTGATCCACTCTGTGCTGCAACTCATGCTTATATTGAATATCAACTGTTTTCCAAAGCATTAACCCATCTTGGAGGATAGATAATGTCAAAAAATGTAGTAAAATCGAACAGAAGAAGCAGCGAATTCTTGCGTTTTAACAGGAATTTTAGTACTTTAAGCATTTTTTCTCAATCTATAATTTAAACCTTTTTTGACTTCATTAAAACATTTATACTAAACTCTTATCAGGTCATTTTTTTATCGAGTTTAAGCATCTAATGTAAATACTGTCAGATGTATTTATATTATTCTAAACTATTGTTTTGCACTTCAGGTTAGATGCTAACTGCATTTCGTTGTCCTAGATCTTGTAACAATAAACTTTTATGACAATACATTGTTGAATCTAATCATCTAATCTCGAACCAATCCCTAAGAGTTTATCCATTAAGTTTGGTTAAGTTTATTTTACCCCAACATGTAATACACAACCTGTAAACTGAGGACTAGAAACAATATCAATAAGGATTCTTAAGACCCCTACACACCAAAGAACACGTCCCGATAGAACACGACTGTTGCGTCGCCTCGCGTCGCCTCGCGTCTCTGCGTCTTGGCCAAACAGTCGCACTGGAACACACCGCAAAGACTTGAGCCGACGGCCAAGTAGCACGTACGAACTGCGCATGCGTGAGTGGCAATGACTCTCCTTACCAGCCGGCGGCGGTAGTGTGTATTCGTCATTCAAAAGAGGCAACAACCAGAAGACAGACTGCGCGATATATATATATATATACAAACAACAAATAGCTACATGCTACAGCTCGAGCCAAGCAGCACAGGGATGAACTATGCCAATATTTTAACAGTATCCAGCGACAGGACGCTCATCGGCGGCCAGATATCTATCGACGGCCGAAATCGGCTTGGTGTGTCCGGGCCTTAAGGCTTAGACATTTCCCTGGTTTAGCACAAATATTGATTGAACCTGGTCAGCAACATGTAGAGTGGAAAGCTTTTCACTCAGTTTAATTGGACGGGGCTTTTATCGGCTGGTGTGAGTAGACGGTGAGAGATGAACAATTAAAGCAAGGCACTTAAACAGGCAGAGTTAGTGGTTCCATCACCTGCTTGGGTCGCTAATAGCATAATGTATTCACTCGTGGTGTTGCCAGGCACTCTGGATGAAAGCATTTTCCAAATGGTATAATATTTGTTGACAAGAAAAACCTAGAGGGTCATAAATCCATTTGGTCCACTTCAGTCAGTCTGAAATGTTGTTTTGTGATCATAAGCTACTGAAACAATTGGTCAATCAATGGCACAATTACATTTCGACAACTATTGTTGTTTACAGCATTGATCAAGTAGAAATTGCACACATTCAATAAGCACCGATCTAGATTGAGCTGGTGGACAGAATATAGTTGGTAGGTAATTGGTATAGGAACGGTTGTTTTCAAGACACTTTAATAAGACACAACTGGGGACTGTAGGCGTGGAGGGCTGTTAGTTTATTGGTGGTTTAAGCTATGTTTCAAATTATGTTGTAGATGTCCTACTTGGTCTATATAGAGGAGAAATTAAGTGAAAGGAGTATCTTTATTGAACAAGGACCGTGCATAAAAACACATTAATCTCAGAAAGAGAAGAGATGCTATATGACATAGTAAAGCTAAAAGCTCATTTCCATCTGCAGTCCCCTGGCCGGTACACGCATCACACTCAACAACATTTCCTAAAGCCAATCACACTAACAAAATACAGATATAAAATATAAATACAAGTACATTTGTCTCTTTACACTTCATTTAAACTAACACCTCAAATGACAGTAAATAAAACCAGACACGAAAACCAGACATTTGATTGCTTGAGCACATGTTGCTAAACCATGACTCTGTTGGTTCCTTGGAAGTTTACAAATTGTCTCGGTTACTTCTGTTTTTGTGAAACGTTATTTTGATGTGTTGTTGGAAATGTAAAGATGATTGGGGACAAAGGGACTTTTGGTATCTAGTTGACTTCATTCTCAGAGTTCTTGGAACTGCGTGGTCAGAAGTGCTAAATGATACCAAATATGTCAGGAAAATGCTTATCCATTCAAAAAACATTTGGACTCTTTCCATTGAATTAGGCCTAAACTACTAACATGTAAAGAGGAACAGCACCTATTCTACACATAATGAGTAGTCCCACTTCTGGTCTGTTATGTAAGCTTTAGTTTGAGAAAATAACCCCCCCTTAGAGGCTTAATTTCTTTACTGCAAATTCTGTGTTACAAATGTAGGGTTGTAGCGTTTAAAGGACAGAATACCTGCTCACAGATTTCAGGAGAGTTGGATGTTGGCGCTGGATTCCCGTTGGGAAGTAGCAACGAGACAGTGTGCTGTGTCAGCAGATCGACGTGACAACGCCCTCCGACATCCCATAACATTTCATTGTGTCTCTCTTTGCTCCGGCCTGGTTTGGCCTCAGCTGTCTGTCTGGTCGTCACGTGGCTCCTCTCTTTTAGCCCTGCTGTCGAGGGGAGAGGAGATTTGTAGGAAAGGCGACTCCATTTAAATAGCAGATTTCAGCAACAAGGCAATTCCAAATGCTTTGCAAAAACATGATTAAATTACATTTTTATTTAATTAGCTGTTCGCATATTGCAGCCTACTTATTTTACTTTAAATGTCAAGCTACTGTACACCAATTCTTTATTCTTTCACACCTGGGATAGAAGAGGGTCAAGAAGAAGGGGGGGGGGGGGAGATGCAGGAGGCTCCATGAGCGCACAGACACAGACAGACAGACGGATAGGGACGAGCTGGAGAGACATGTCCCTCTGTGGGCCAAGAGTAGCACGTATGTCTTATTAATGTTTTTATTTTAAGTGGAGCCATGACAAATGAGAATTGCCTCAGGAATGCAAGCTTTGTTTCTATGAGCATGGTCAAATGGAAACCACGTCCATAACACTAGTCCAAGATGACCCTACAGCCCGTGCCGACTGGAGTCAACGAGGTACTTTCCCACTACATTGACTTCAAAGATCTGGAAAGATTCACCAAAAACCAAACTAGTTTTTTAGTGACCAAATAAACAGCAATGTTCAGATCAATTCCTTATTTATGTTGTAAATAAAGGTGAATGTATTATTGTATTAATATCACTTTATAACCATAATACGTTACATAGTCTATCTGTTAATTGTGGCTGTCTTTTCAAACTGAAATGGTCCCGACGTCCTCTACAGTGGACATTTAAAAATAATATAAAATAAAAAAAGTCTGAATTGCAAGATGTTTTTTTAACCCTAAAGGTAGGAAATCACAAAGAAAAGGAAATTGGAAAACACTTTCTTTCCTCGGGTCCCAGGAGGACAGAGTACACTATATTTATATGTTCAGTAGATTGGTAAAATAAAAGGGTATTCTAATTTATTCTGTATATTTTATTATGTTTGGATACACATGTTTTACTAAGAATATTTCTATTTTGATTTTCAGTTTTTCAAATGTTCCTCTTTTTCTTTATTTGCTTCGTATTTGATCCTATTTTTAAGAAATGTTGTAATTCATGTAGATTGACTCTCAAAATGATGGCGCGACAAAACAATTTATCCGTCCGTCTGTCCGTCCAAAATATAAAGGCAATACAAATTAAAATATAATTAGCCGGGTATAGAAAACAATAAATAAAGACATATTTGCTCATTTACACCCATCAAGAATTGGAATATGCTTTGAGCAGCGATTAAAACACGCCCAGACTTTCACTCTGTTTCCCATTTTGCTAAATAAATTCATATTGAGCAACCAGCTTTGTAAGGATTAACTTGACCATACTTTGATATTTCAGTTCCAATGAGTTTTTATTTATTATTTGTACCGATGAATATGCTGGGATCTGTTTTATAATTGTAAGTATGATCGGGACTGCAGATGGAAATTAGCTAATGGCTAAATCCGGCATAAATCCTCTTTTCTCTTTTTAAGATTTATATATTTTTAAGCCTGGTTCTTGAAAGAAGTGAGAGCTGCATTGGATCTGCATTTTCCGGGAGTTTGTTGCAGATGTATAATAACTGAACGTTGACAGAAATCAGACCTGCATGATTCATAATATCAGAAGTTTAGAAATGTATTTGACCCAAACCATTCAGAGCTCTAAAAACTAAAGGCAGTATTTGTAGCATTTACAAAAGTGACATATAAACCCATTTATCAGCGTGCAGAGATTTAATGAAGCCTCAAACTAAACTTGGCGAGAGCAACTCTGATTTATCTTTGTGATTTATGCTAAATGGATTGAAAGCTTACAAGTGTTCTGCTCGGTGATTGAGGCTTTCAGAGGCTCTTTAAGTCATTTCAAAATTGCGTTTCACATTCATTAGCTTTTCCTCTGATTTACCGCCGCCATCAACATCTTTTTACGGCCATGTCGTGCTGTGTGTCGCTGGCCTGGCAGGATTTACACTCATGTACTCATGCAGATGACTACAGACGCAGTAACACCTGAGAGGCTTTCATTACCTTAAGGATATTTATGACGTTTGGTCTGTCTGTCAGCAGGATTATGGAAAAACTACTTCTCCGATTTTCATTAAACTTCGTGGAAGGGTTTATGGGCCAAAGAAGGACCTGGGCGGGTACACATTTAACAGCAAATGTTTTTATGCAATAAAAATGCACATTACAAACCCTAACTCTAAGGTGCATGGAAACATACCAAGACAAGATTGAAAGTAAAAAGAGAAAGACAATAAAAAGTACATAGAATCAGAAGCAACGAGATGTAAAGTGAGACTTAGAAGATAAATGAAGCCAGAACGAGAAAGTAAGGATTATATATGTATGGGCCAAAGAAGAACCCCTTAAATCTTGATTAACTGATCGGACACACATTTATTTTTCTCTTTCGTCAACATTTGTAAATAGCAAATGTATTCAATTTCTGCTATCGATTCAGGGTTTTAGGCACTGGAAATGCACATTAGAAACCCTAACCCTAACAGGTGCATGGAAACATTCCTAGATAACACCATACTTGCCAACCTTGAGACCTCAGAAATCGGGAGCATTTCAAAACCACTGCGGGGGGGTGCTAGTGGATCGCCGGAGCTGTTTTAGATTAACATTAACATGCTTATTGTAGTTGTAAGTGCAATACCTGTAGCACCATGGAGCATATGTGTGGGCTGGACCTGTATCCAGGAAAGGAGTGAGCAGAGGGTGGAGTTGTCGATTCTTGTTCTGTTTACTGTGACTATCTTCCTCACCCTCTCAGACTTTCAGTTGCGTGCGCTACTAAAGAGACGCGCTACCATGGAAACCAAACAATGGTGTAGCTGTATTAAAGTCCGAGTGGAAACAGTCCAGGGTGATTTTGTCAGAAATGCAGGAGAAATATGACCCCGGGAGGAAACCAGGAGAGGGTTAGGAAATAGGGAGTCTCCCGCGAAAATCGGGAGGGTTGGCAAGTATGGATAAGACAGACTGTGAAAAGAACAAGAGAAAGACAGTAGATGGAGTACAAAGAATAAAAAGCAAAGAGATATAGTCCCAAGTGAGACTAAAAAGATAAATGAAGACACAAGTAGGTAAAATGGAAAGCAAAGAGATATAACGTATTCTAGTGAACGAGGGGGAAGAAGTAAGAAGCTAAAAGATGGAGGACAGTGGACGGTATCCGTTGAGGGAAACAACATTTTTAACCTCATCATTTCAGCCTGTTTACTGAGAGCAAGCATGACTTTGATTCCTGCACATCTCTGTCCAGTAAACCCAACACTACACAGCCTCAGGCCTGTACAGTCCCACCGTCCAATGTTAGGCTCCGTTTCCTGGAAACCTGAACAGTATGTGAGCCAGAAATGGAAATATGTGAGAAAACCTGCCACTGAAAGCTGGATTTAAACATCTCTGTGTAGAGAAACAGGGTTTTATGGGTAAGGTCACAAAGAGAAAACCAATGCATACACATTTTAAATCCTTACAATGCAATGTGTTGATCCAACCATCTGTTAGTAGGTTGTTTTAAACAGAAAACATGAAAAAGACTAACTACAAATGTGTGTCTGAACCATACTCATGCATGCTTCTTATCCACAGGAAGGAATGGATAGAAAAAGTGAAATTTAACCTAAAATCTAAAGGTCCAAAGAGATGTTTTAATGTCTGCTTTGAGTGGGAAGCAGCTCTGAAATGCTGGGATGTAACTGTGATCTGTGGCTTTTTAATTATGTAAACTTGTCCTATTATCTTGAATACATTAAGCGTTAAGAAGGATGATGAAAACCAACTCTGACTCCCATTTCATTCGGCCATGATTTGCTTAAAACTGGGTCTGGGTATCGTGTTTAAAATGTTTTGTAACTCAAGATGCAAAGACTTTATTGTCATGTACAGAAATACAATGTTTGGCATTAAACATCTGAAAACCTCAGTGTCCTGTAACGATGCAACAAAGCAATATACTTAACAAACAAAGACATACTAATCATGCAAGAAGAAATATAAATAAAACAGTTTAAGATATTTAAATACTCTACAGTGGAACAAAATGCAGCACATGATATATAAATATATTTAAAGTACAGTTATCTTCTTGATATGTACAATATTTTCACCAACACAAGCAACACTGTTGACTGTTTGTTTTACCACACTATATCCATCTTCAGATTAGATTAAACTTTATTGACACAAAACGATATGCAGTTTGCATCCAACCAGAAAGTGCGTAGACGAGGTAAAATGCATATTGTGACAGTATTTATCTCCACGCCTCACGCTTTGCCGTCCCTTTGTTTTTTATTGAAGCTGTTTTCCAGCCTCTCGTCTTTTATCCCCGTGCTGATGGTTTGCATCCCGTTGCGTAATACGGCGTTCCCCCCTCTGTTAGATAAGGGATTACCCAGGATGCCGCTGGGTCTCCGTGGAAAGCCCAAGCCCTCAATCCCATCCGATGCTTTATCACCCCGGCTTTTCCTCGTCGGATGATGTAACCGTCTAATGGGGAGAGGAGAATATCTCTGCATCAGTTTAACATATTGATTAGTGTTTCATGCATTAGGAAGAGAAGAAGAGCTCTAATATTGTACTGAAGATAAAGTAGAAATATGACTTAAAAAAAATATTCTGTTAGAAGAAAAAGTCCTGCATTCAAAATCGTACTTAAGTAAAAGTATCGGCATTAAAAATATACTTAAGTACCAAAATAAATATCAGTTTCGGGGGGGGGGGGAATTCAGTGAAGAAGCACTGCTTGAGTTTCCCAACATCTTGTGATTCAAAACAGATTAAAAAGCAGTTACAATGTCTGCCACTATAATACATTAATTTGCTCTGTGTATCAATATAGGAACATGTACTTATTAAAGTGTCGTCAGAATAAAAGAAAAATATATTGCTGCCATGTTTATAGGCATGTTGACAGGCTAAATATGTTTTTGTTCCACACTACCTTCTACAAAGTTTCAATTATAGAATATTTTGAAATCAAACGTTCGAGATGTACGGAAGAGGATTAGGACCACATGTGATACAACATTTTTTAGTTCTGAGAAAAAGTCAGAATTATGAGAAAAAAATCATTAAATATTTTTGTGAAAATTCTCAGAATTCGGAGAAAAAGTTAAAATATTTATTTTAGATCTGACTTTAATCTCAGAACTCAATTTTACTTTTGGTCGGATCTCAAAGGCAAGGCAAGTTTATTATATAGCACCTTTCAACAGAAGGCAATTCAAAGTGCTTTCATATAATGAAAGACATTAAGGGCATTGAGAAATAATAGCAGCAGAAACCACTGAATTATCAAATGCAAAACTAAGCCTAAGATTTACATCGACATAACTACACTGTGGCTATGTACATATGACAAATAAAAGCATTGAACCTTGAAACAATAACACGTTCATAGAGAGCAAAAACAAACTTGGTAAAAACTTCAAGCATCAACCAAAGTAAGACATCTATTGTTTGGGAGCTTCAATAGCTTTGAGGCTTTGTTACCTTGTATATTTTACAATGTACATTTAGAAAATGACTTATAGACAGGGGTGCACACAACTTTGTCAGTGAGGTACTCAGATGAGTACCTGGAGTCAGTGTTTGGTACTCCAACTTCTGGCGATTGTCAACGGGGGGTGGGGGGGTGGAGTACAGAGCTTCGTGTCCGCGTAGCGTGTGAACGTTGTGATCAGCTGTTTTAGCGCAGGGCTGCTGTACAGACTGACGTTAACAGCAGCCCTGTCTGTGCTAACGGAGATCGACTCTGTCGTCCGGTGAACTAACCGCCTTCTGGAAAAGCTTCACAAGTACGTCGGTACGCAAATGCGCTTTGTGACACAAGTTACGGTACGCATTTCAGATTGTTGCCGCGCATGCGTACCTGCGTACCAGTTATGTGCACCCCTGCTTATAGAGAACAATGCTACGTATATTATGTCATTGATTTTGACCTTTGCTCCATTGACTTGTGACACAGTTATATCAGTTCTTCCACAAAATGAAGTTTGGTCGGTTAATTTAAAAAGTAAGAAGATTAGATTTTAAATGTATTCCCCACTGTGACTTCCAAGCTGTCATTTTATTTTGAAAATCTCTATTGGTGTACTATAAATCCTCCACGAGGCGTTTGTGAAAATACTACTGATGTGCTCCCAGTCTGTTCCCAGGACTCCAGTGCCTGGCCCAGCTTTGAGTTTGTGTGTCACGCCACCGCATTGTTAGAGTTTTTGCTTTCAACTCCGGCCATAGGAGACCTTAAGATGTTAATTCCCTCTAATTGGAGAAATCTTATCCTCAGCTCGGAGCCCCTTATTACACGGTCATATGATCCACACACACATGACACACACACACACACACACACACACACACACACACACACACACACACACACACACACACACACACACACACACACACACACAGCCTTTTGTACCCCGCTCCCAAAGCTAGATTAAGTTGATTTGAACAGTCACATAAGGGTTCAAGTTAGACGCTGAGTTTGGGTAATTGAACAACTTTGACACAAGTTATTTTTTACTATTCAGTTGAAAATAAAGAATGTACAAGAAACTGTAGAAAAGTCTGCTTTCGCTCCCGAAGTGGCACGTATCTTTGAGATTTTTTCACCTGTCTGTTTCCAAGTATAAGACACAGGTTTTTGATCTTTGTCTCGTTGCTTTCATCCAATTCAAACCACAGTTTTTACATATTTTTGATTCTGTATTAACGTTTAAATAAGTCTCTCTGTATCGTGAAAGGCACCTTTTTATATTCCAGTTCACAGAAATGCTTCTTTGTGATAGTTTTGGTTTCGGTAGAGGGCAGACTGGTTAAAAATAAAAAAAGCATTTAGCGGCTAAAGACCCAAATATTTGATGGATGCGTCGATGTGGAAGAAGGTCATTGCTGGTGTTATTTTGAGTTAAAGACGACAGCAACGTTGCAGCTTAATGGAGGTTTTTTTAGCAGCTTTTAGCTTGTAGTTTTGGTCTCACTGTATATAGCTCTACCTGCTCAGTAGCATAACTCACCATTATACAGTTAAAGAGCCAGATGTATGATGGATGAGTGGATGGAGACTAAACCACTTTATAGAAACATAACTCCAGTTAAATTAAACAGTTGCTCGGTGTCTGCAGGATGTGGGAGAAGGCAATTGATGGTTTTAACGCTCTAAGCTAAGTTAAATTGCATTCATTCATATTTGTCATACTTTATTAACTCTCTGTAATGTGAAAGGCTCCTTAAAGGTAGGGTAGGTAAGAATGGAGAAACCAGCTCTTCGGGTGCGCTAGATTTTGAAAGTACTCAGCCGAACACAATCAGACTTCCTTACAGAGCCCCGCCTCCAACACACACGAACGCGCACATGACCAATGAGGGCACGAGATAAGTCTGTGCACAGATGGAAGGCTGACAGGCAGGTAGGCCATCCAGTTATTTTAGCCGGGCCGGCTCAGATGATTGGTCGTGCTTTTTACAGTATTACGGCTTCCACAGATGACTTTTCTTTATGGATTTATTGTCAAAGCATTTAATTTATTCATTGCTATCGGGATGTTAAGAGCATTCCATGGAATATAACAAAAAGTATTTCTGAAGTGAATTACCTACCCCACCTTTTAATTGTTAACTAAAAGTAAAACATCACCAATTATACATATTAATGGAGGTGTTTTAGCTTGTAGTCTTGGTTTTATGGGACATTTACCTTTTTGTTTCCACCAGTAGACAGAAACATTTGGACACTAACTGGTGAAGAAAATATACATTTGGCAGCTAAAGAGCCAAATATATTCTCAAATACATTCACCATGTGGATATAAACGTAAAGGTTATGGGTGTCTGCTGGATGTGAAGGAAGGCGCTTGTTTACCTAATGCAACCTTGTTTTTTTTTGCAGCTTTTGACTGAGTTTCTGCCAAAGTTTGACTCTCCTTATCTCTCTCCTCTCCTCAGCCATCATGTATGTGATGGGAGCGCTGGGTCCAGCAGCTGGGTACCTACTGGGAGGAGTCCTCATCGGATACTACGTTGACCCAAAAACTACCGTCACCATCGATCAGAGCGACCCCCGCTTCATCGGAAACTGGTGAGCGCTGCTTTGGGCTGGTTGAAGTGTAATATCTATTCATACAAGATTCAAGATTTCAAGATCCAAGGCTTTTATGGTCATGTGTTCGTAGCTACAGTGTAGATATATCAATGCAAATCTTAGGTCACAGACTCCTCCAACAGTGCAACGCAATAAAACAGATAATAGTGCAAGTAAATACAATAAAATAGAATGTAATAGAAATAGTGCAGAATAGTCTATATACAAGTAATTGGAATATTGATATATAAGTTGGAAACAGATGAATGTTTTCCCTCTAGTGTTACATATTTGAAATACACACATGCACAACATGCATTAAGAAACAGGTGTCAAAATGAAGTTGCTGCCATCATATATATATATATATTTGTGTTGGTCGTGTAGAGATTTGAACTCGTTCCCAAACCAATGCATAACTTGAAATACCTAATATCCTCTTTAGTTCATAGTACTGTTGCTGTTGCAGCTAGTCATCCATTTACAGCTCAAAGTGATGCCATTTTCTTACTGACAGAACAATCAGTGACTCAGCAGCTAACAGCCTTTGGGCTTCTCACATGAATTATACGTACTGAAGTCATTTTTAAAGTCTGTAGATTACCCTTTAAATGCAGGGATATGTCTGCAGTTGCACAATACTTTAGCCTTTATTAAATATTGTGATTCCTGTGATTTGATTATTGTACTAGTTTGCGATTCTGATCACATTTTGACTAGTTGTGCAGCCCTAGTTCAGACTTAGATAAGGTAAAAAAGTGTCTCCTCCGTCTGTCAAGGTCTGTGTTTTGAGTCTTTTGAATCCTCCCTTAGGTGGAGTGGGTTCCTGCTGTGTGCCGTTGCCATGACGCTGGTCATCTTCCCCATGTTCACCTTCCCCAAGAAGCTGCCCCCCCGACACAAGAAGAAGAAGAGGAGGAAAAAGATGAGCATGGACAGCCTGTCCAGCGACGACGACGTCCTCAAAGAGAAAAGCAACAACAAGAGCCAGGCGGTCACCTCGTCCATGGGGTTCGGAAGAGACATCAAAGGTACAGAAATATACTGCTTGAAGATGGGTGCAGGAATGAGTCTTAAAACCTGGAAATGAGTCAGCATTTTACCACTTTAGGTTTGCTTGTCTCAGAGTCATTTGTTTTTCGAATGTGTCTTTGGTTGTTAGCCTGAAATAAGGTTTGTGGTAAACACAAGCTGAAGTCATGTGACCGTGCTGTAGTTCCTTTATAGCCCAACATTAGCCACCTTTAGCTTAGCGGTGGGGACATGAAGTCATGTGACCGTGCTGTAGTTCCTTTATAGCCCAACATTAGCCACCTTTAGCTTAGCGGTGGTGACGTGAA
>CALSBW010024212.1:20349-31174 GCA_943590975.1 Lindbergichthys nudifrons
GAATCCAAATGCTTGGTAATGTGGATTCAGACGAGAGGCGTCATTCATACTGGGGACGCTGGGGGGGGGGGGAGTCCTGCATCGGGTTCGGTTCTGGGTAAAACAAAGATGATGCGGGTCGGGTCGCGGGTGTTGCATAATAAATGTATTAAAATGATAATAATTGAGTTTAATGTTTAAATCCTCAGACCTCTCCCCCTCGGGACCGCGCATAACCATAACCTCTGCAGCACATCACTCTGCTGCTGAGCGCGCCACATTCAAAATGGAGGAGATGAAGGCGGAGCTCGGAGAATACAGCATTGTCAATGACTCTTCCTCAAGAGCGAAATCCAACGTCTGGGAGGCTTTTGCTTTCATCCTAGATGGAGAAAATAATCAACATCCCACGCTTTTTGAGCCAAATATGCATGTGTTGATAATTGCATTACTGCGGGTTCGGGTCGGTTTGCGGATCTTGTGCCGACGGTTTACGGAAGTAATTGGCAATATGTGCGGGGGGGCGGGGCGGGTTCGGTATTGCATGTCGCGGGTGCCGGGCGGGAGCTGGTCTTGAAAATCAGACCCGTGCAGGACGCTGGGGACATCCACCACTTTTGGAAATGGCCAATTTTGTCCCAACCACCTTGCAATTGGATCATCTATTAAAAATGCTTCTAAAACAGCGTGCTCTAAGAATTGTACACTTTGAGAAAAGGTGTATTTGTGCAAGAGAACGTGTGTAGTCTGGAGGACTGTTCACTCTTTCTGGGTGTATTTCTGGAAGCCCAAGTGGTGCAGTTTGGATCTGAGACACCTTTTTGATATTGGTAATAATTGAAGAGAGAATATTAAAGCAATGGTTACGCCTGCTTTTTAGTAGGGTAGCATAGTTACGGCACAACACATGCATATACTAGCATGTGTTCTTCGCAGAGGGCGCTTATTGGAGTAGTGTTTTTTTAAATCTGAAAAAACAAAGTGATGGTTCAGACAATAAACAAAAAGTATTTACAATATGTATGACCAACACATCCACCATTGGAGACAGTTCATGCATTACAAAGCTGCATTTTCAAGCTAAAAACACTTAAACTGGAACTTAACTTTTAAATGGTCCCAAAACATACATTTTTTCCAGGCTAATCATAGGTTTAAAATAAGTAACACTATAATAAACATATATACAATTTAAGATAAAGGCAACACAATGATAACAATCCCTGTATTTAGTTAAGCTTTGACTTATTTGATGAACATCTGCTGCCCTTAAGCTCTTTATAAAGTGTTATTAATCAGATGTTATACATGTGACCCTCTGCAGACCACAGTGAAGATTATTCTTAGTCGAATTTAGTCGAGCTAAGGTCATTGAGCATGTCACTAATGTGAATGTAAAATGTACACCCTCTGCTTGTGGAGTGTGGGACGATTGTTGAATAAAGGAGAGGAGGAAAGTGGAGAGAGCACACAGACAAGGAGGAGGAGGAGGAGGAGGAGGAGGAGAAACAATGATAGACTGTGGAGGAAGGGTGTTTTTTAAAAAGAGTAAAAACACCCACGGAAAAAAACACAGAATTTTGAAAGAGGCCGAAAGAGACTCGGTGACCGTCGTTACGTCATCTCAACACACGGTGTTATGGTAATGTGGTTAAAGACACACTCCTCTGGTGTAGCTGATGGATGGATGTTCTGCCTGTAAACAGACATCTTAGTAAACTCGTTGAAGGGGCCTCATTGTGCTTTTTGGGGTTTCCCCCTCTCCTGTCGTGTGTTATACAGGCTTTAGTGCATGTAAATGGTCGGCAAAGGCTAAAATCCCAAAGTTCCCTCCATTGCACTCCTTTGTCTACTTCCGGGACATCATGACGTCACTATTTAACACACTTACGCTCCTATTGGCTAGCGCTCCAACACATTGTACGTGATAGGCTAAGGGGCGGGACATCTCTCAGCGGTTGACCAATCACAACAGAGCCGGCCAGTTTGCTCTGATTGGAAATATTTACAACGAAAAAATACTTATTTACTATTTAATTACATATCTCTGCTTAAATTACATTATGTCATGTATTTTTTTCCAACATTACCGTAACTAGGATATGTTGTTATGATATTTAAGGTGTTTAACATTAATAGTTCATTTGGTTACTTTTAAAACATTTTCGAAACAATTCATTCGCTACTTTCTTTTGTATTTTGCATATAAAGTAAAAAGAACAAAATAAATATCGAGATGTTTTGAACACTAACCCTTTGAATACAAAACAAAGATGTATTAACATTTATAAACCAACCATCTCACCTTGAACTGTGGGCAATTTCTATGGACATTTCTCACTATTTTATGACGTTTTAGTGACAATTATTAACTGATTCATCAAATGTGCAGAAGATTGATTAATAACCAACGTTTATGTTGGATCCAACGCTTTACATCAAAAAGGAACTATTGGTATAGAAAATAGTATCAGACTGCACTGTGTTGTCATTCAAATATCAAACTTTAATTCTTACAAATCCACCAATGTGTGACGTTTGATCATTTTAATCCACAGGTAGTTTATCTAAAAGTAGACCACCTCCCTCGGGGTCACGTCTCTCAGGTCTCTCGTTAATCCTCAGAGTAAAACAGAGTCTTTAAAATGCTTTCTCTCGTATCAGAGACAGACGTTTTGTAGACTTCAGTTTGCCTTTCCTCCCGCTGAATAATTTCCCGTTGTGTCCGAACACACGGCTCGTTTTTACGGCCCATCTGTGGCCGAAGTCGGGGAGGAAGCTTGCTCTCAGATCTCTGCAGGATAGCAGACAGACAGTGATTACATGGCATTGATGGAAAACATCCAAGGACAGCTTGGAAGAGAAGACATTTGGCTGACTTGTGGTTTTCATATCCCTCTGACAGTCTGTCTTTCCCTCCTCACTTCATTTTCCTGTTTGTCTCTTTGATCCTCTGTTCTTTCTCCGTCTTCCAGTCTGTCATACATTTCCTTAGATTTCTCCCCAACGCCTTTTCTCCCTTTGTTTCCTCCTCCTATCTCCTCCCATCAAGGCATCTACATAAAGGGAGTGTGACCCCTGCTGATCTTCTGTGTGTTCCCCCTCTGCAGGCCGACGCTCACCATGACCCAGAGGAACCTGACCGGAGGCTGTAACGTGAACTGCGGCTGTAAGATCCATGAGTACGCTCCGGTGTGCGGCTCCGACGGCATCACGTACTTTAACCCCTGCCTGGCCGGCTGCAGCAGCGTGGCCAACGACAGCACCGGGGTGAGAGAGAGAGAGAGAGGGAGTTTATTTTGTGTTAATGTATTTTTTTCATTACACATTTTCTTTCAACTTCTTGTATTAATATAAATATTTTTGTTATATTTTTTACTAAAGTGTTATTCCAAATCTTTAGTAAACCTTTGTAAAAATATTTCTTATTTTATTCAATCTTTTTATTGCACATTATTTCCTCAACTTCTTACATTTATAAAAATATTTTAGTTTGACTTTATTCTAAAATGGAGCTACTTTCAAGCAACCCGATTCCCCCCCATGATCTTTTTTTACAAAGTCTCAGGGTGTTTCTCAATCGCGAGTAAAGCTGCTTCAGAGCCACTATTTCAAGCATACTACGTCATCGAGTGCCGCCGAAGAACTGTTCCAATCTCCAGCATACTTGGAAATCTACCGAGCCCGGCGTACTCCGTTTGGAGAAATATCGAGGCTGCACATGAGTAGACTCCGCGGTCTTAAAATCCCCACAATGCTTTGCACACGGACCAATTTCCCCAAATCTGTGGCGGAAGATGTAAGAGGCGGGGCCTCTCATATGACGCACACCTGCACACTTGCTAGCCTGTTCCACTCTTTGTTTTCCGAATGGCAGGAAGTATTCTTGCCTCGCTTCTGAAGCAAGACGCTCGGCAGACGTGCTACCAAGCAAGCATACTCGCGATTGAGAAACACCCTCTGGCTTGCCGTATTTCATCTTAAAGTGTCTAACTCTCCTCCATGTTTCCCTCTCAGATCAGAAACTACTCGGACTGCGCGTGCGTTCAGAGCCGGCAGGTGATCACGCCCTCGTCCAGCGCGTCGGGCTCCAACCAGCTGCAGCTCGTCATCGTGAAGACGTACCTGAACGAGAACGGGTACGCCGTGTCGGGGAAGTGCGACCGCACCTGCAGCACGCTCATCCCCTTCCTCATCTTCCTCTTCATCGTCACGCTCATCACCGCCTGCGCCCAGCCCTCCGCCATCATCGTCACGCTCAGGTACGAGACTCCAAAGTTCAGGTGATACAGAAACGATGAAACCACCTCTTTTTGGTTCAAAACCATCCTGTATTAATATCTTATTAATACTAATACACCACTGGGGTGTTTAAATATACATTTATTATAACATCGTCACCCTCAGGTAGGAGATCTGAAGTTCAGGTTATACACAAACGAGGTTCCAATCATGAGCTCCAAGAAGTCTCAGTTTATCAAATCCTTCATTTTCAATTTAAAAAAACAAGCTAAAAAAAACTACAAACTGTACCATCTTGATTTAATATGTTAGAATACTTTGTTTTAACAGTAACTATACTATATTTTTTGTACGTTTTGTGAATCTGTACTATCCTGTTTTTCCACGCTCACTGTGTTGCTGTTCTTATGAACTTCACAGATCTGTAGCGGAGCAGGAGAGGCCGTTCGCTCTGGGGATGCAGTTCGTTCTCCTCAGGACCCTCGGTGAGTAGAGAAACATATTCTCCATCTTTTTATGGTGGCATTAAATAGCTTTTGACATGAATACGTCCAAACAATAAGACGGAACATCAGCAGAGGGCTCTCTTTACATCAGTATCAGAGGCGGGGGATGTAACGTCAGCTAATTGAATTGATTGTAAACACGCTGCACATTTTTGTAACTGCTGACGAGGAGCTGATTAAGCCTCGGGAAATTAGATGTCGTCTCTTTTATGCCGCGCTGTTCTCCTGAATCAGGGGGAATTGGATCTGAAACATGTCAGGATCGATCAGTCAGAAAGGAAACACAATCCATCAGAGAGGAGTTTGACAGACATGTGCATTAAGGGGAGTCAACGATGCATTATGGGAAATGTAGGATGTGTTTTTGGAGCCAGCCAACGTGGGTTTAATCAATCAGTATTAAGCGAGTCTTACCGACGCTTTGCTCTAACGTCCGATGTTAGCGTTAGCACTAGCCGCAGAATGCTAATGGAAGTCTGACAGCAGATAATCCTTATAGTTTTAGCTTTCCAAAGGCAAAAAAAGGCAAGAAGAGAGATTTCAAATATGGATTAAAAAGTGAGAAAGACCTCACAGATAAAATATCCTTCGTTTTCTCCAAGGTGCTAAGTTTTTGTAGCGTTAGCAAACAAAGAGAGTTTTAATATCTATATAAGGATAATGGATTTATTACATCTTATGTATCAAAGCCCCCAATGTGCGAGCATGTCCTAAACCAATGGGAAAAGGGTATATTTTAGACAATGAAAGCGATGGGGGGTCATTGGGACAGTTGTCTTAGTTTTCTCCAATATTGTGTTAATTTCTTTATTTTTAGTTATGATTCTCTATCTCTCCCTAAACTCCATTTGCCCATTCTCTTTCTTGAACTTCCCTTCATACTTTTAACTTAATCACTTTCTGTCTCTGACAATTGTTCCACTTTTCTGTCCGTTTTGTGTCTGTTTATTTAACAATTTCTCCCCCCTCTCTCCCCCCTCTCTCCTCCACCCAGCCTACATCCCGACGCCCATATATTTCGGCGCCGTCATCGACACCACGTGCATGTTGTGGCAGCAGGACTGCGGCGTGCACGGCTCCTGCTGGGAATACGACGTCACCTCGCTGCGCTTCGTCTACTTCGGCCTCGCCGCCAGCCTCAAGTTAATCGGCTTCTTCTTCATCTTCCTCACCTGGTACTCCATCAAATACAAAGAGGAACGAGTGGAGCGATGGATGAAACGCCACCTGTCGCCCGTGGACACCGTGGGAAGTCTCGTTTGTCATCCTGGAGGTCACAAAGGTCACGCTCGCACCCGATCCTGCCCCGTAAACATCCCGCGAACCGACCCCGGCTCGGTTCTCGCGGCTAACGCACCGCCGCGAGCAGGGCCGTTAAACCGCGGCGTTAGCACCCAAAGTTGCCCTGGAAACGAGCTAAAAGAAGTAGCTCCTCCCCCAAAGGCGACACCTTCGGCGACGTCGGCTTCAGCGACGTCGCTCGACCACGTCTCGGCGCGAGTTTGAAGGTCGAAAAACGGGGGGCAGGCGATAGAATCAGAGAAAATAAATCTAAAAATCCAATCAGATGGTTTTTAGCGGCTCTCAATCATCACACAGATCATCAAGACCCTCTCAACGCGGCTTCTGGGTCAAAAAACACCGTCAACTGGAAACAGAGCATGTGATTCTGTGAGGAGGAAATGCAGCTTTTTGATTGGTTGGTGAAATAATCGGAAGAAGTGTTTTTTCTTTGTCATCCATCAGCGGACAAAAAGCTTTGGAGAGTTCATCGCTTCAAGAAATAAAACCCCTCCCTGCCCTCGGCAAAATGTGCCTTCTGTCACCCCCTCACAAAGAAAAAAGCGTGAACAGATACCTCAGCTTCGCCTCCTTCTTCATCTCCTCACCGCCATTTTGTTTTGTTTTCCTGACTCTCACAAATAAAATAAAAAAATAAAATAAAAAAACCTTTGGAAATGTGACATTCTGCAACCAAGCGTTCAGAACCGGAAACCGATGACATGGTGCTATGTGTTGAAAAAAAATGTTTTAGCGTCCATTTTTGTTTGTTCTTTTTGGGTCATGTTTTGATCGTGAAAAGACCCCCAGAGGTCAGTGGGTTAAGCAGCTTGGAAACACAGAATGAATTCCTGTTTGATGCCAGGCCTCCTGACTCGATAACGCCAAGTATTACCGCTGGAAGTCGGATTGTTCAGCTCCAAACAATGCATCCATACACCCCTCCTGACTTGATAAGTGGTTTAACCCAAATCTGCATTTTCCTCCTGACCACATTCCTGAGGAGAAAATAAACTTTGCTTGGAGACGCAATCGGATCAGAGGACTCCTTACCGGACGTTTCTTCAGAATTTAGAAGTAGTGAGTAGTCGTCTGTTCTCTCAGAAAAGCTGCTGCTGAATTCTGGGATGGATCCTTGATTGGAGGAGTTAGTTTCTTGCTTAGCATTTTAAAAGTAGTCCCAATGATTTCTGGGTAATGACTGCATAGGCTTTGCACTGATCTGAACGTCAAAGGAAAAGTTTTAGACATTTAGTCAAAAGAAAATCACTGGACAAAGTGCAGAGAAATCTACTGAAGAGCTGCAGCTGACGATTGTTTTCTTAATCTATAAACTACTAACTATTCCTCGATTAACTACCTTATCGATTAATTGCTTGATCTGAAGAGAAACAGTTAGAAAGATGTGGAAAAAAAAGCCCATCACATTTCGTCCAAAAAATCCAAAGATATTCAACGCAGCAAATGAGATTTGAGAAGCGTCTTAATGTCTAATTGATCATCAGAACATTTGTGTCTGTCGGCTAATCGCTAATGGTTTTAGCTCCAGATCAGACCCAGTAGTTAATGTGCCAAACCCATTTCACCAAGCACTTCTTATTACGCTATTATTTAATATGTTGTGGTTCTAAAAGTCTTAGAGACAAATGAACGCAACCCGTTTTAAACGCAAATCAGTGTTAAATAACTTTAAAATGAATTTGGCTGGACGTTTTTTACTCACAGTATTATTTACCCACTTGTTTCCTAAAGAGCAGCTTCCTGTTACAGCGTTCCTCCGACGCCCCCTGCTGGCCGGATGTATTACTCTGCTGCTTTCCCACCAGAGAAACATGGCTTTTTATTTCACAAACAACCAAAACAGTGTTGAAACAGGATTCAAAAAGGTCCTGATGTGCTGGTTTTCATGCAGCTTGTGTCTCGAGCAATCAGTATCTTGTATTGGAGATTGTTCACTTTGTTTACCATTAATTCACCTGCTGATTATTTGTTGTTGATTTTTTTTTTTGTATGTCAGAAAATGGAGAAACAAGTTACAATGTCCTACAGCTCAAGTGTTTTCATTAGCAATCATAGTGGTCTTGAAAAGGCAAGAACATCACACACGAGAAACTGGAATGAGTGGATTTCTGACTATTACTACAATTATTAATATACAATTAGTTTGTTTTGTTTGCCAAATCGAGGAGGAAGCGGATATTAATCCTATACGAGAAAACGCCGAACTCCTCGCAGTTTAGACTAAAGTAGAAATACACGACATTCCTGTAAAAGTGATACACAAACATCTTTAAAATGAGGATCTGTTGGCGGGGCGCTGAGACCCTCGTCCTGTTTCTCTGTGCCTACATTTCACTTTAACAGCTCCTTTTATTTTCTACGTGGCGCTCGTCACGCTCCTGTTCAGCTGGTTCTTTAAATCCCAAACAGATGAAATGTTGAGCCCACCTTCCTGAGAATAACGCTTTAAACATTTAGCGTCGTAGCTCCTCCAAAGTATCTCAAATTAGCTTCATCATACTCACTGCTTTTGTTAAGTATGTTGGTCCGTCCCTTAATAATGTCTGACTTCCTGTCTGCAGCTCTCCCAACAAAATGGCTACTATACAACAGGTTTGAATCTTAAGAAACACCTGAAAAATAATTCAAATAAAGACTCGGTAACACCATATAACAGCTGGTCAGTGTACTTTATTCTACAGCTTAAGAAAATATCTACTCTACTCTTTCACATGTATTTATCAATAAACACTTAAGATGTCCTCACCTCTTCTTACATTACATCAAAGGGTTTTAATCACCCGTCAATGTTTCTGGAAAAACCCTTTTAAAGGAATATGAATGCCCAAAAAAAATCCCAAACTCTTGGGACATAACCTTTGTTATCTCTCCATTATTGTAAAGTAAATATTGTTTTATGAGCTGCAGTATTTCACAGATTTAAAGACCCAAAGTATCCTGAAACTCCCTCGACTCATATTTGAGGTTTTTAGCCATGAATTAATACAAAAACAAGTCATATTTTAGGGTTTTTTAACCCAAAAAACTGCAGAAACCAGACTCTTCCCCTCAGGTGGTCTCAGTATTTCATCCTCACGTCGTGGATCTCCAGCTGCAGGATTTCACTGCGTCTCGTTTCCTCCTCTCACCTGAAACAGATCCGTTTCCCTCCATGTGTCGTACCGTAGTTTCACGTAGTAATAAATGTGGAATCATCTCCAGACTCTGAGACGTAGGTTAGGAAATCTTCTTCTTCTTTTCTTTTAAAAAATAAAAAATCAGTATTGTATTTATTTCCAGAGGACAGTGTTTCTGACGGAGAGGCGACGGGCGATCCGTGGAAACACGGTCACTGAGCCTCGGATTCTCCTGTCAATAAAGATGTGAAAAATAATAAAACAGTATTACAAAAACATGTCTGTGGGTTTATTTCTGTGTATTTGTATAGTATGTATACATCATAGTATATTATGTGGAAAACAAAGATAAAGTCTAGTATGATGAAATAAAGTCACAGTAAAGTACTTAGTCCTCACCTCTTCTTACATTACATGAAAGGGTTTTAATCACCCGTCAATGTTTCTGGAAAAACCCTTTTAAAGGAATATGAATGCTCAGATTTTGAATTGAACAGATTAAGGCAGCAATTCATCTCAGTGTTGATTAGTTTGAAAGTATATCTTCTCGATTCATCCGTTAGTTTGGTCTTAAAATGACAGAAAAATGCAGTATTTTACAGGTTTGAAGACCTAAAGTATCCTCCACTCTTATTTTAGGTTTTGAATCAAGCAAATTATACTTAAACTCCTCGGCTGATATAGTTAAAGTATTTTTTCACGAATTAATACAAGAGAAAAACTGCTCAAAATGGTTATATTACCCCCAAAAAACAGAACTCTTGGGACATAACCCTGGTTATCTCTCCATTATTGTAAAGTAAGTATTTTTATAGTATGTATACATCATAGTATATTATGTGGAAAACAAATATAAAGTCTAGTATGATGAAATAAAGGTCACAGTAAAGTACTTAGTCGAAAATATGGAAAATAGGACATAAAACACACATTTGAAAGAAGTAATTTGAGTTTGTCGGGTAAGAAAAATTGAAACTTCATAGATATATATATATATATTAAAAAAAGACATGATACAGTGGGTGTTTCTCAATGTCGAGGAAGGCTCCTCCAGAAAATGTATCTTCAATTTAGACAAGAGTAACCTGTAGTAGACACAGCGTGCCGTTCACGCAGTTCTTCACCAGAATCCACTGGAGCTCTGTTTGTCTCCGCCCAGCTGTTACACATGCTTTCTTCCTTCAGAGAGGAATTTTGAAATAATACTATGTTATGTTCGCGTTTATGATTAATATTACCTTAGATTTGCTTAAGTTACAGGTCATTTTCTGACAGTAAATACGATAAAATGTATTTCAGGGGATACTATTCTAATTGGACTAAAACGTGACACGTGACCAGACCGTTCTGGAGCGGCACCAACGACATTACTTTAAAATAACAGATTCTGCCGCTGTTCTTGCCCTTTTCTCACCTGCTGTGTTTAGTGTACCCATGCACTTTGTTCCTACAACATCGGGTCATACACTCACAATGTTACTTAAACACACTTTGAAACCGTGAGTGAAGGTGACTGTGCGGGGAATCACTTTCCTGCCTCCAACTGTTCATAGGCATCGCTTCTCGGCCTTTTGGCTAAGATCAAGTGTAGTATCTGTTCTTATCAGTTTAATATCTGATACGTCCCCTACCCGGGGACCATATATTAAATTGATTTTTGGAATAGGGAGATGGAATAGG
>CALSBW010024212.1:46174-56174 GCA_943590975.1 Lindbergichthys nudifrons
CCACCCCCTGTCTCCTTCTCCCCCTCACTTTAAGAATTTAATAGAAAAAAAAACATTATATTTTGGCTTTTCAGCCCACACGAAAGACACTATTTCTAATGTTCTCTGTCATCCACAACATGAGCCATTTGTCTCTTAAATAAATATAATATAATGCTTCAGAATTCAGCATTTCTAATTATTCACATAAGAGAAAGAAAAAGAGTAATTTTGTAAAGCTGTTTGTTTTAAACCTGAGGGAAGATCTGCATTTATAAAAAAATTAAGTTATTTTTACTGGAGCTCACAATCCAATGCATTATTTATTTACAGTAAATTACTAGCTTGTAACTTTCAAAATGACAAAATCGTATTTTACAATATATTCTCTTCCACTATTCAATATTTATATATTAATCTTCTAAGTTCCTGATATATACAGTAGGTTGCATGTGCACATTTGTACTTAAACTACCAACCATATAAATACTTTTGATTGTATTTAATTAGATTTTATCTTTTAGTGAACATTTTACTTATTTCTTATTTTCTATACATATTTGTATTCTTTTTTTTAAATTGTTTACTTTATTTCTATTTCCCTCTGTATCCCCTTCTATGCTAAACTGAGACAATCTAGCGTGTACATATCAAGCTGTTACTTTAACCTCTGGCATATTTATTTTGTGTGTACTATTACCTCCAGATGATGGATTTAAGAAACAGTTTCTCTGCTGTGTGTGAAACATAACATTAGTGAGGTTGTCTGGACTCTTGTATCAGTCCATGTTAGAGTAAAGATGTCTGCAGATGACACACACACACACACACACACACACACACACACACACACACACACACCTGTCTGACATCCTGAGGATAAAATCTCCACTCACTGTGACACATGAAATAATCTTTTTTCTTTGATAACAGACGCTGTCTCAGAGGGGCCTGACGGAAAATGACTTTTTCCTGAAGATCTCTAAAAAGTCTGTTCTCTGTGTAAATGTGTGTCTTTTTAAGTTTGTTAAATGCCTTTTTTATTGCTGTTTTCATTCTTGACTTGAATCCACTCCATTAGAATACAAATTGGTACATTTTAAGACCTTTTTCACAGCTTTTAGAATTAGATTAAGAATCCAAAATGTCTGTACTTAGTCCCGGAAATGTACAGCATTACAGCAATAGTTACATAGTAGATAAAAGGGAAACAATAAAAGAGTAAGCTAGCATTATTTAAAATAAAGACAAATAGGTAAACATTGATGGTTAAAAACAAGTAGTTGCATTTTAAAATTACAATTTCTAAATAAACATACAAAGGTGTTGAGATATCATATAAAGTATGAATTACGGTTTATTATTATTGCTTTTTATTTGTATTATTGCACAATATAGTATAACAGAGTGTATATTGTACATTGCAGGCTTGTTGCACAACATATTTCATATTTTAAGACAAAATAACCAGCTTTAAATTGCCCTGTGTTGAAATGTGCTACATAAATAAACTTGCACCGTTTGTTGTAACAAGGATTCCTTCATCGTCTGCCTTCTATGATAAATAGTATAGACGTTCCTCTAGCTATAGGGACATTATGTCAATATGTGTCCTCAGTGTGTAAAGCCCCACTGTTAATTGTTTACATGTTTCAAAGGCATGTTGACAAGCTGAATATATGATATGCACACATATATATATGTGAGTCGCTTCCAAAGTTTACAGGCCACTGGCCTTTAGCAGCAATTCTCTGGAACAATAATCCACTAATGCACGGGGTACAGGGCAGATCCTATAGTCTGTGATCTGCTGCTGAGCTACGCCAGGGGACATGCTACGATGAAATGAAGCTAAGTACTGGAATTCCTCTGGGAATATTTGTCGCATATGTCAAATTGGTTTACTCACGGGTCGATGTCCTACTGTTGCAACTAAATCACAGACAAAAGGGCTGAAAGGCTGGTCAAATCATCTCTTCAATAGCACATACTCTACTTCTTCTGGAATATGAGGGGAGAAAAATATCACACGATAATTAAATGTAAAACTTCCTGTTCTCCTTGGTATTAATAGAAACCAAGCATGCCAAACCAAACTCACAGGAGCATTAGTGAACTACAGCATTGCAAGTATGAAGCATTTTACGAGTGAATGCAAAAACATATCTATTAACAATTTTAACAAGGATAAATACATAAAAAGCAGTGTTTTAAACTATTAAACGCTGAAAAATGAACCGAAAAAAGTGTGTGGAAATATTGGCATATTGTGGCACTGTTGGCTTTCCATACTCCTGTACTTAAGCACTCACATCAATGAAATGAGAATTATTCAGCACTTTCGTATTGCTCTAGCTTCAAACTACATTCAACCATATTAAATTAATAGTAAAACAAGTTGGTTCTCATACTTATTCTGAAACGTATACTCAGTGTCAAACAAAATGTTGCTGCTCATGTTTCAATTAACTTTCAGTGACCTACCGTTAACATTGTCAAACTGTTAACATTCAAATATGTTATTCTGAGGCATAAAATAAGGCATGACAAGCAGGGAGTAATATTTGGTCTAGCACAAATTGCAAAAGGTTACATTAAATAGATTGTTGTCGTTTTATTATGGACATCATTTTGTCATTTCAAGTATGACATTGGAGTTAGCAGAACCACTAACGCAGAATGGCATGTTGGTTGTATATCTGGTGGCAAACTGTAACACAGCAGCATTTATGAACTGCAGCATTGTTAGTATGAAGCAGATTATAAGGGATTTAACATGAAAATGACTTTGAGCATGGGCCAAAGACAAAAGATGCATCTTTTACGCAATGCTGTTGGCCTCGTGTTTCACCCTGTAACCCGAACCCTAATTTACATAGAAGGCCAGCCGGTCAAATTCTATTGAAATCTGTCTGCGTGGCTCAAACTTTTGTACTTTTACTTGAGTAACATTTTGAATGCAGGACTTTTATTTGTAACAGAATATTCCTACACTCTGGTACTTCTACTTTTCAGAATCAGAATTCCTTTATTTGACCTGCAACAGGAAACTTTATTACAACAGCGGAATAATGCAGATAAAGTGAGGAGAATAGACTTACATAATAAAAAGCAAAGTATGCACACGTAATTTCATGAGGAAAATCACAATAAGTAAAAATAACAAATAACAGGTAAGTACACCATGATAAAAATTAAGTAGCAGTATATATTTTTTAAAGTGACCATATACATTAAAGACCTAGCTGGTACTGTTTGCAGATTGTAAATACATTTAAAAAATAAATAAAGCGTGAATTGCACAAGGGTATATTGCACATGTGTCTATATTGCAAAAGTTAGATTTTACTTAAGTACAAGATCACTTCTTCCTCCTCTGAGTCAGAACTAAGATACCTTTGCAGACTAAAGGAACTTGGTACATAAAAAACGTCCACTATTCCCAACGTGTAACTCTGTTTGACAGAATAATAATCATCCTCTGCAGCTGTAACTGCTCACCTGACTTTAATCAAACCTGGCAGGTGTGTCTGTCTTTCATACTCAGAGATTTAAATGCACAGCCCCTCAGTGTTACTGTGTGTGACAGCAGTGTGAAGCAGGCTTCTATAAATACGAGTAAACAAAGGTAAGCCGAAGACAAATGTTTGAATATGAAATCAGCTCAGGAGCCTCTGCTGCTCTCCTATTCTTTTTTAATTTCTCAAACAAGGACCATGCATAGAAATACATTGGTCTCAAAAGGGATGATTTAATGCCAGATTTATATATAAGCTCATTTCCATCCGGTCTCCTGCTCTCTTATTAAACACCTCCACAGAAAACCTGCAATGTATTTGTTCTAGCTGTAATCGAATCAGTGCAT
This sequence comes from Lindbergichthys nudifrons, assembly GCA_943590975.1. Lineage (NCBI taxonomy): Eukaryota > Metazoa > Chordata > Actinopteri > Perciformes > Nototheniidae > Lindbergichthys > Lindbergichthys nudifrons. The sequence goes on from CALSBW010024212.1 coordinate 50,019, forward strand.
GGTGTGCTGAGTGGTTTCCATATAAAAATCATTGTTATTATTCCCATGCATGCATGTGGCGGAAAAGGGGAAAGATTCTTCATGCAGATTGTTTTTTTGTTAAGTTCTGCAGATGTGGATGATCGTGTAAAACCTAATCAAGTCAGTTTAATCTATATTGCCAAATATCGCAAATTAGCCTGGGCTTTACATTATGATTACTATTGACATCCTTTTTCTTTGACCCATGATCCAAAGGATAAACTGCCCCATTAAAACCTTAGACATGAAACAAATGAGGATATATATGCAATAGGAGTCGTGTGGGCAGATTAACCAACAACCTACAATTACAGTTAATTAAATATAAATTAGATTACATATAATTAACATTGAAAATCATTTTTTTAAATAACCTCATGTTGTACAGCAAGCACTGGCCCCATTTTCTCCCACTCTCAATCCAAATGTATGAGTTAAATACAAATGTGACACTCATTTGAAAATATAAAGGTCATGTTAATATACAAATAAAAATAAATACAAATTATATAAGAATGGAAATACAGCAGCAAGGTTTCCTGTCAACACTTATAGGAATTACTTTTATATTGGGTAATACTAGCTAACACTCTTTTCCCCATTCTCTATGTAGAAAACCCGACTTTAATGGCCTTTCCATTTTAATAGGATGATTCTTGTACAGTTTAGCTGCATTTAGATGTAATAGAGATAACACACCTGTTATCTAACGCTGACATTAGATTAAAGACTCCTCTATTTCCCATGTGCTTTTCGCTTTCCCCCTGTCATTTGGTTTGTCTGATAAAGCCAGAATGAGATAAAGGAACGGTGGGAAAGTCGTTTTTAAATTGGCATGGTAATTATGGACTGTATTAAAGTTAATTAAAGGGTAAAAGGTGAACTGTTAGAGGGAAACTTTCTCGATGCAATCTCCTTTCCAAATAAGTGGTTTTAAGGAGTTAGACTACTTTTGTACTTTGAATATATTTTAATGCCAATGGTTTGAACGCAGGACTTTCAGTTAGTTTGACATTGTTGTTGCTGTTGTTGTTGTTACATGTGTAATTTCATTCTAATTCATCAAAGCAGGTTAACAAGTGAAATGTTTTAACTGAAACACAAGAGGGCGCCGTCACCCTGCTAACCAGGGATGAGCTTCATGTCTCTCACTGTTGATCATGATTTAAGTTGTGTGTGATTTTTTTTTTATTCAGTCCTGAAACAAATGAGACACATTTTAATACCAATACATGTGTATGGCATGTGGATTCAAATGTTACACCTGTGATAGAAACACTAAATGCTTTCTAGCTAACAAACAAACAAATATGTTTGGGTACTGAAGACCTTAAAAATAGGGCTAATTGTGTTACAGCTTTTTAATTTGAGGATAAAAACAACATTAAAACATAGGAAAGTTATAGAAGTTATAGTCAAAATTAAATATTTGGGCCTTGTTCTACAATATATAACAGCAACAAGAATATACATATTTAAAATAGTGTATTTACAATATAAACAATAGTGAAAATTGATCAATAATTGAATGTACAATATTATAAATAAATAAGAGGAATACGTTTGTTTATGAAAATGTTGGCAACGGTATAAAAACAGGTTATTTTGCTTCCCTGTAAATATTTAATTTGCTTAAACCTAAACAAGTACAGTCCTTCAGTGAATGTATCGGAATGTATCCATCGCTACATGACTTCCTTGTTCAAATGAAAACGCGTTAGCTCCGGACTCCATATCCCATAGTTCATTGCGCCAGTTTCTTTGTGTCACTTCCGGTTACTTCCATCCTGTCGAAAGGGAAACATATGACTCGTCTGCTTCGTTGAGACTGAAATCTGCCGACTAAAACCTTCCAAAGGCTGCTTTAGGAAACTAAAATAAACATTTGGAGCAAGTTTAAAAGGTAAGAACTATAAAATAGGCTTTTAAAAACCAGTTGAAATGCCTGAATGTGAGCTAACTCGCTAGCTTGGTTGTTTCATGAACGCTTGTAAACACCTTTATTATGGTAGCTCTGTACACACCATGTTATTTAGATTTTATTTTACCATTTTCTGTTTGTTATTAAGCTTGTATGCTGCTTAAATGCTATGAGGCAATGCTTATGAATCCACAGTGCAGTTGTTGTTGTTGTTGTTGTTGGCCTACTCCCTGCACCAGGAAACCGGGTTTTTCCTGCAGTTTAACACAAAATCAGGAATATCAAGTATTCAAAGAGATGCCTTGAAGCTTTAATTTGAAGCCAGCTTACCTAAAGTGACAGGAACCGCATAAGGTGAACCAGTGGAGGAATGTGCATTTACTCAATTGGTATTTGTGCTTAAGGCATTTCGATGTTGTGCTATTTCTGGTTCTACTTGAGCTAGATTTCCAGATGCAATATTGTACTTTACCTCTACTACATTTATTTGACAGCTGTAGATTATTAATACAAAAATATGAATCACCTAATAAATGATGCTATATCATTGTGGTTTAAATTAGATAGCACTATAAAGCAATTAAAAAGTCAGCTCTCTAATGCATCAATTCATTATAGTACTGTTTAAATATATATATGATGCTGAAATAGACTATTTTGCATTGTGCTTTTGGTTTTTAAAGTTAGCAAATGTTTTAACATCCTTATGTGAACCAGTAGTAGAAAATACATGTGCTGAATAACCGTATTTAAGTACAATGTTAACGTATTTGTACTCTGAGTATCTCCAGGTTCTAAAAATCAGCCAATAAATGATGTTTTATTATTATGTATTACATAACCATGCCATATGCAAAGTAATCACAAAATAACCCCACCTTAACAAGCTCCATTATGATCGTGATATATAATTGTATACTTATACTTTTGTACTTTAAATAGATTTGAAAAAGTAAGTAATAATTAAGTAAAAGTTCTTCTTCCCCCTCTGAACAAAAAAACGAGTGTGTTCATTTAAATAAGCTTTCTAAGTGCAGTATAATTGAGTTTTCTGGTTACATTTATTGGGCTTTGAGAGATATATTATACATATGTTTTCATTTGGTAAATGCAAAACACTAGATTAAAATGTGAGCACAGTTTTGAGTTTGGGATTTGTTTTTTACTTCACCTGCGCTTAATATTATCATCACATTATTACGTTTATTTTCACATATTGCTGTAGATATGTCTAGACTCAGTGACATCCAGGCCACTCATGAGTTTCCTCTGCAGCATGCAAGATGAACCTCCTCCATCTTATCTCCATCAGAAGCTATGATGTCTTTTCAAGTTATCTACCAACTCTATCTGGGTATTTTTTTCTCAGGAGCTAGTGGAGACCATACCAGAGGTGAGAGGAGAGTAAATACCTGACCTACATTCATCAGCTGGACAGAAATAACTCTCCAGATGAATGATTATATTGCTCTGAGTGTGAGCTGTACGTCTATTACTTTGGGGAGTTCCTTAAGTCGCCAAAAATCAAATAAATGAATACAGATGTAGGAGACCTGATCTAATTAATTGGATGTATTTTTGTATATATTTCCCATGAAGAATCAGCTGGTATTCATGCTGCTCTGGTGTCACAGTTTTATGCACAGATATGCTTTGGTCTTAAGACTGAAAGAGTTTCTTCTGCACGACTGCATTCTTCTGCTGATGCACGATAACGCTGCAGAAACACAAATATTTCAGTCAAATCCACTAATCCTTAGAAATCCTGTGGCTAGTAGTGCCAAAGTACTACTTACTTCTTTTGAAATTAGTAAGAATTAGTAAGTAGTCCTACTCTACTTCATTTTAGGAGCCAATATCATACTTTGTACTCCACTGCATTTTTCTGATAGCTTAAATAGGCCCTATTCTGCTCAAATATCAGTATGTAGTGTCTCTACTTTAAAGAGTCCTCTCTGGCTGATGTTCAGGTGTATATCAGTATGTAGTGTCTCTACTTTAAAGAGTCCTCTCCTGCTGATGTTCAGGTGTATATCAGTATGTAGTGTCTCTACTGGGACATGTCTCCATGCTAGGGCTGCACGATATATCGTGTCGTGACGATAATCGCGATATGCGCATGCGCGATATTCACATCGCGTGGACGTGCGATTTAAAAAAATCAATAGCGATATTAAGTAGGCAAATTAACTCAAACACGTCATGTTACAATTATTTTTGCTGCTTGCTACAAAAGGAAAACTTGCGCGGCTCTCATGTCAGGGGTATTTGAGTGAGTGACAGCAAACCACCAATCACAATCAAATCTCCAAAGCAAACGGACCCCGTGATTAAAGGTAGAAACACTGAATAAAGTAGTTTCATGTGTTTCTCCAGGGCAGTTCGGCGCTGCTAACCGAGCTAGCTCAGCTTGTTGCTCTGATAACTTAAGATCCAGACGTCCGTGACTAAAATCCTTCATCCGGTTAAATATGGTTAAAAAAAAAAAAAAAAGTTCAAGAAAGGATGGTTTGCGGGGGAAAAAACGGTCTTTTCTTCAATTCCTGTATGTTTTCATATCGTAATATATATCGCAGGGGGGGGAAATCGCAATGTCAGTTTTTTCCAATATCGTGCAGCCCTACTCCATGCTTTAATGTTCAAAAAGCTCTGTATTGTTCTCATACTGCCCCATACTATGGCCTCAACAGGGATGAACAAAGGACAGTGTCTAATGACGAAACTGTTTCTATATTACCTTAAATCTAGTGTGGCATTTCCCTACTGTATTTTTTCTTTATCGGTGTTTAACTTCCTCATACCAACCCTGAAATGAGGAACTCTGTACTGCACTCACTGTAGATTAACTGTAACACTTGGTCAAAAGTCCTGATTCTTCTCAGTGACATTTAAGCTTTATTAGGTTAAACTTAAAGCCTAGTGTGGTTTAAAATACCCTCAGGCATGTAAAGAGGAATCGGTTGGTCGTTGTGGTTTCATTGGAAATTACAGTAAATGATTTGACCATCCTTTTGTGCTATAATGAAAACAAACACTCTTACCATGAGATCATATTGGCACTGTCCAATCAACCTCAGATAACCTTTACAAACAATGTGGAAAGTGCAGTTTGATTCTTCAGTGTTTTGAATAACCTGCTATTCAATCTGGAGATTCACCCTCTTCAAAGTAATGTATTAACTGCTTGGTCACAGAGGCTTTGCAAAGGAGTGAAGAGTCACTTCAAACAGATTTAAGAAGGCTAGGGAAGAAGCACTCGAGTATGAAATGTGAAAATCAGGAGATCACTTGTTTTTTCCGTCAGAGTGACTTACTGTTCGTGCAAAAGAGTTACAATCGGTTTCCCTTCCTGAAACAAAGACATTGGAAACACGACGTGTTTTGGATGTTCTGGCCAAAGGTCGGGCCGTGTTATCTGAGTCATGTGACGAATCTGATTTATAATAATCCTGTCGGGAAGCTAAAGAAGAAGTAACGCAATCACATGTTTGTTTGTTTGGTTTTCACAAACAACACAAGAACATCTGTGTCTTTTGTTCTTTATTCTCCAGCAGAACTCGGGTTGTCTAGAAGTCTTTGAGAACACGAGCCTGTTAACACTTGATTTATTAACTAATTCAACATTTTCCTGCCAAGTTTTTGGTCTCAATGGCTTGTTTTGAAAAAAATTCATAACACCTTTTTTAATTTTATTTTATTTAGCCTTTATTTATAGAGGTGTAAAATCTCATTGAGACACAAGGTCTCATTTTCAAGAGAGACCCGTCAGTGGTAACACTACCACACAAAGTTACAGACAGACAGGACACTAAACACAGAGGCAGCACTAGTCATTGAAATCCATATAAAGTAGTCAGATATGTGCAAACACACACAGATGATTTCTCCAGCTTTTTTTAAATTAGTTTAAAATCCGTGATGGGTATCAAAGTGGTCAGCTTAAGTTCCTGCTGAAGTGTGTTCCAGGTCGAGGGGGCAGAGTATGATATGGCTTTTTTCCCAAGCACCGTGCGTACTGAGGGAACGGACAGAGTGATGTAATGTTGAGATCGTAGGCTATAGCTGTTCTGTTTGTGTGATATGTAAGTGGATATGTAGAGGGGCAGCAGTCCAAGCATAGGTATAGATGAGTTTGTACCAGTGCATTGATAATGATGTCCAGTTGACTAAAGAGTACAGCGTGCAATGGTGTGTGAGGGGTTTACCTTTGACAT
>CALSBW010024217.1:0-11898 GCA_943590975.1 Lindbergichthys nudifrons
CTCTGCCCGGATCCCTCGGCCCCCACCGCGGAGAATAAACAGAAGTGTAGCCATGACAACCATTCTTCTTCCCTGCTTTTGTGGAGGAAGTTGCTGCTTTTGTGGAGGAAGTTACAGCTCCACGTACAGGCTCGGCATATGTACTACAGCTTTTCCAGCGGTTGGATGTAAACGGAGCCGTCTCGTGGAGCTTGACACAATCCGGTGTATATTGCGTGTGGGCGGAATTTTTTTGCGGTTGCGTTTGCGTTTACTCGGATGCGTTTTGCCGTATCCGTCCCCGTGGAGCCGGGGCCTCAGGGTCCATGGTGGGAGTTAACAACAAGCCCCTAAATATCACAGAGCTCTAACAGAGAGGAAGTAACCCAGGTTTAAGTGAGTGCTCTGCTCACTCCCTCCCCTGTCAGCTCCACTCACACAGGTGTGATAATAAAAAGAGCAACAAGTCCTGGTTCTGGAGATCTGTCTGTTTCTAGGAGGAATCACCAGCCTATTAACCTGCCTTCTACTCTCCAGGAAACTGGTCTCTCAGATGAAGGGAACACTTTATAGCAAGGCGCATCATTAATCCAATTCAGCGTGACAGAAAGAATGGGAGGCAAAGACGTTTAATTACATATCCATGTTTAAATGAGGCTGAGTTTGAAGGGCAGAAATGAGGAGGGAACCAACTCCTCATGCTGATAAAACAGGTAAATGAGAGTTAGAGTAACCTTGTTATTCTGTCCAAAATCAATGGCCTCTTTCACACCAAGTACTTTGCCGTAGTTAGTTCCCAGCACTTAGTTCCCCCATGGAATTAAAGGCCCAGACACACCAAGCAGTCACCAGAGAACTCGCCGACGCCGACTGTTGCGTCGCCGTGTTCTCCTGCGTCTTGGCCATGTGTCGCACTGGAACACACCACAAAGACTTCAGCCGAGCACGTACGAACTGCGCATGCGTGAGTGGCAATAACTCTCCTTACCAGCAGGCGGCGGTAGTGTGTATTCGTCATTCAAAAGAGGCAACAACCGGAAGACAGAGAAGAAGAACAGACTGCGTGATGTAAACAAACAACAAATAGCGTGTGCGTTCCATTTTCACTCTCGTCCATCGAAAACATGTTCATACCAAAAATATCTGGAACTAGAACTTTTTTTTGCGAACCTTTTCACCCCTTTTTAGTCCCTGCTAGAGAGCAGGTACTTTCCTGGGAGAAAAAGGTTCCAATTTCTGATTGGCTGGGCGAATTGCAAACCACGCCCCGTAAACCTTTTTGTGAAGCCGCCATTTTATTTGCTCGCATTAGCATTATTATATTATTATAGCACACCAGGCTAGGCGTGTTTCAGGCAGATTACAGGTTAAACTTTCACAGCAACTATTGATACAGCAGATGATGCAAATCAACAGGAAACTCAATGAGGCCAGTGTAAAGTCACTACTGTCTTCAGCAGCCTACAGTTATATTAACAGAGGGGGAAGAAGAAGGACTCTGAATAAATAAATATTATGTTACTAGATGATATTTATTCATGCATTCATGTGTTTATTACTTTAATGTTGCACCTATGGAACAAATTGTAATAACTGTAAGCTGGGCAATGTCAGTTTATAATAATTATGCCAAATTATGGAACAGTTTTTTTATTTTATGTTTCCACTATGTCAGAGGTGGGGGCTGGATTTATGAGAGCATAATTAAATAAATGAAATGAAGAATCCCACAATATCTGCCTCTTAGATTTGGGCTGCTTGAGTGGGATTTTGGAGTAGCGGAACATTTAAATGATCAAGTACTAGAACATTGTACCCGAGCACATTCTACCACTGAATATTAATATAACATTTACGATGAGTGGATTACTAGTGGGCCATAACTTGATAACTGGTCTACTCAAAACAGCAGAAAATAGTTCGAGAATAAACTTCCAATCCGACTGTTCGGGGTCTGCAGGGTGAGGAGGACAGGCTATTCCTGGAGAGGCTTCTGATGAATCATGTCAGAGCTATCCTTTGAGGTGGGCTACATTTTTGTTAAAAAAGTGTTTTTCTTTCATTCATTCAGCTATGTGATATTTGCCCTGCGCTGTTATCAGTTGGCCATCAGAAAGTCTCATGTGATCACAGCCAGTCTGTAAACTGGGAGGGAACCTGCGTGATAAAACAATCACACACCTCATCGTGCCGGACTTCAGGTCCCTCTGTGCGGGCTGACGGGCCTCAGGGTCCGGTAATACATGGATGTAGATGAAGAGTAAGAGGATAGCGGTGTGGTCCCAGCCTAACGTTACAGTAACCATTAACCCCTTCCTATTCACAGGCAAATGAGCCTCTCATTCACAGCCGCACCATGCACGCGCGGCTGAGCATTGAGATGAACGGCCACATTAGACGTTTGGAAATAAAGTCGAAAGGCTCACTCACCACTTGTCTTGTTGCAAATGTAAATCCCAGAATGAGGTGTGATAATTTCCGACACCGGGACACACCGTCTCATGTACTCGGCAAACTGTGCTCTCCTCTCGGCTGCGCTCCGCTCAGTCGCCCTGCTGGCTGCTCTTCTTCCACAGTAAACTTGCAGAGCTATTGTTAGCTACCGAGAAGCCTACAGCACAGAAACACCCGCCCCTTACAAGCCACGCTATTGGTTAATATTAGACTCACCTGTCGCCAATTGGCTGATGCTTTCTGAGTTTGGGGCGGGTCGCACCTCGTAGGGAGAAAGCGAGCAGTGGTGTGTTCACGCCCCTATAGAAAAGTCCTACATTTCATTCAACTCCAAACTATGGTTAAGGAAGGATGTTGCATTCAGGTGTAATTTCTAACAGTATAAAGCCGACAATCTAACAGCGTATAAATAGTCCCCTATGTTGAAAGCCCTGCACGGAAAATGTACCTAAGTGAAAGGAGCATTAGCATAAAAAATATTCAAATTACCATAAGTAATTAAGTAAAGCCGTTATGCAGAATATCTGATGTCAGCATAATGTGTATTTTATTATTGGAATTGTAATAATTGAGAAATTAATGTAGCCTATGTATCACTTTAATTTATAAAACTGTGGAGCATTGCTATTGTACTTTATACTGCCAAGCAGCTCAATCTGTAATCTTTTTTTGCACTAAAATGAACAATATTTATTTCAGACATTTAGTGAGTGAGTCGAGGTTACGATGAATAACGGAAACACTCAAGCTAAGCAAAAGTGAAAATTCACCTACAAATGTGTAACAAGGTTCAGTACTTGATCATATTTAGTTTGTTAGCAGCTTTCCAACTGGTCAAAAACTAGAAAGAATTTGCAATGTATATAAAATCAAATCAGTAATTGCAGATTTTCTTTGAAAAACAATACTGAGGTAGAAAAACTGACTGGCAATCATTCAAAATGTAAAAAGTTCTCTCCATATGATATTTATATTTATGTCAATATAAAAGTAAATCTAGTTCTAAGTAAACCAAACGTTACCTGGACATAGTTGAAACCTTGAAAGCACCATACGCTGTTTCCTCAAAGCACACAGTACTGTATTACTGTTCATGTTCATTATGTGGGTACAGTGCCTAATGACGTGAGAAATAAGGAGACAGGGACCTCTATCGGTACGACTGAAGAACTGCATGACTTATTCAGGATAAGAAAATATGCTCACTGTAAAACGAAGCAAAAAAAATAAAAACATAAATCCCAGGTGATGTATTGTTGGCAAAGAAATGCAAGTTCACCTATTTTCTTAATTATGTAACTGACATTTCTTCCTCTAAAGAGCTGCAGGAAGGTTCTTGTCACACCTAAACCCATAAGACTACTCTTTAAAGTTAAGCTAAAGGCACAGGGGAATAACATGCACAGAAATGTGAGCTCTGCCCTGATGTTGTGTTTAACTTGTCACTGACAGCTACCCAAAGGGTCACACCTGGTGAGATAGTTCAGAGTTGTCTTTTGAAAAATGGACAGGCCAGTTAAGCCCTGAGCCTGTTTTCCAGGTCTCAGGCTAGAAAATGACATTCCCAGAACAAATGACCATAACTACACTTCTAAAAGGGTTAAATTAATAATCTTTTTCCTCAAAGCAATGATAAACCTGTGAGTTGGATGTAGAAGAGTCAGAATCAATATAGATTTTTTTATTTTAAAGTAAATTCAGATTGAACATAATAAAAAAATGTAAATGATTGTGTCCGTCCAAAAAAGAAACCTTACTTATAGTGAAAACTACCCTTGAATGATGGTAAGGTAGACTAAAAGCTTTAGGAATCCAAACTATAGCATATAATAAGTACCCTGTATCAAGATTGATGCAAAACAAGTGACATTTTACCTTTTTAGAGAGATTTAGCAAAGAAAAAACACTTCTAGGGTCATTTGGGTGGATTTGACCTATCTCTGGCCCCCCTTGGTCGATTTTGATGATTGACATCTCTTTTTAACCGCTAGAGCCAATGGAATCAAGGGAAAGTTCCACATAGAGAGGCGAAGTCCCGCCCATCTACTTCCGACCCATGGGACCTTATTTCGGAAAAATTATGTATTGAAGTCAATGGAGAGAGAAAGATTATCTTTCGATCCCGTTTGAATTGTGCCACGAATTACACATATGATGTTTGTCAATCTTAAATAATAATTTCCATGTCAAAAAAGTCACAGTTTGTCGTAAAACCGTTGAAAGACTATGAAAAATACGCAACTAGAAAGACTACAAATCCCAGAATCCTGGTCCCGCATGCTGGCTCTTACGGAACCGACTAACTCCCCTTGTGTGTATGTACAGCTCTCAACATGCCCAGACTTGTAGTGATTTTCACCTCTTTTAATACTTTTCGCCTCATTCTGAAAGAAAGAGGTGAAATGTTCCAACGTGACGGCCATCTTGGTGTGTGGTGCGAGATGGGAGATGTAGTTCATTGAGCGGTGTCACACAAAAAAAAGTGTTACTTCACATTTTAATTTTTTTGACTTGCAAAATTATCTTTTGGAGGTCCCCCGGAAAGGGAGGGACTTCGCCTCTCTATACACACAGTTACCAAATAAGGAGTGAGAGTGACGCGTAGCAAAAGCCGGAAGCTGCGCTACAGTCTGGTGGCTACCATTAGCAGCTAATATTTATTCTCCGATTTTTGCATAAAAATGGAATTATGGATTATCAATACTTTTTTCAAAGTGACATACACATTGGATTAACCTATGGATCAACCTTCAGCCGCGTTTTTCTCATTTTAATGCCATTGAACACAACTTTTGATCAGAATAACAGCTAAAGGTGAGCATATCTCCGTGTTTTGCTACCTTAAGCTACTCGTGTGTTGTCTGTATTTGCTTCCCCTGTCGCGAGTTCTGATCGCTCAGTGATGATACTTATATTTCTATAATCTGTGGAATCTCAGGATGTTAGCTAAACTTGTTTGTGCAGATCCAATAAGTATATCGATCTAGACCTAGAGTTTTGTGCTAAGTGCGTTAGCATGTTTTCGCTCAGGGCTCATTTAGACCCTTCTTGTGAGACTTGTGTTTTGTTTCGGTAAAAATGGTTCGTATCATCAGTTAGCTGAGTTTCTTCCCGTTAGGAGGGTATGACACATTCATAGTGTTTTTAATATTGAGAAGCCCTGAGACACAGTGTGAACAAAAAAGGATACAGATCCCTAGATAATGGACTAATGGATGTTAGAACTTAAACCGTGATTGGAAACAGGAAATATGATAAACAGTATGAATGTGTGACTATAAAATATATATTGATTACATTTTTTTTGAAAAAGTTATAAGGTATAAAGGTTTGAAGTAATGTTTTGATCATGGCAAGATGCAACTCACAATCAATTGTAAGTGTTCAACACATTTATCAGAGGAAAATGTTACACATGAACTGTGTTGCCCTTTGTTAGATAATGATGATAAATAATGTTTACATATGATGGACAGTATATGGAGAATGGAATTCCATGCAAAAAATGTCAGACTGGAAATCTTCATCAGGAATCCCACCCTGCCCTCTGCTGCTGATGAATATAGTGGAGAGCACTTTTTACATAAAAGACAGTTTTTCTACCTCAATATGGTTTAAAATCACGAACGTGTGCACTGTGCACATGCATCCGGCATTAAGAGTGCAACGTAAACCAGGAGAGGACTGAAGAAGATATAGAGGACGAGAGGACGAGAGGAGGAGAGGGGGAGAGGAAGAGAGGGGGAGATGAGGAGAGGAGGAGAAGATGAGAGGAGGAGAAGATGAGAGGAGGAGAGGAGGAGAGGAGGACAGGAGTGGAGGAGGACAGGAGGACAGGAAGAGAGGAGGAGGAAAACTTCAGGGTTCAGTCACTTCTGCAACCATGTGTGAGCCCCCGCAGTGGCGGTTCTAGACCAATTTGACTGGGGGGGCCAGGCTGGGGCCAGTTATTTTCTGAGGGGGGCACAAGAAATGCAGGACGAAAAAGACAAAGACAGTATGAAGTAATTGCGCATAAGAAAACAATGCAATACAGTTATTGGTATTTGTCTCAGTACACATATTTATTTCAGATACTTATAGTTACAGTTTTTACGCTCTAATGCAGGGGTCTCCAAGCTTTTTTAGGATGCGAGTTACTTTCAAAAAATAAAACAAGTCGTGAGCTACTTTTACTCCTCTTTTTTAGTTTTTTGCAGTGTATATATTTAGCACATTTTAACATTATTATATGCTTACCTTTAACCTTTGTGTGCTGTTTGGGTCTGTGGGACCCGTTTTCAGTGTTTACTAAAAGAAAATGTATTCAATTTAATTATTTTAACCTGCTTTATTTGGGTGGACCTCACATCCTCTGGGGGGGTCCGGGGGCATGCACCCCCGGGAAGATTTATTTTTAAATGTTGAAGTGAAATGCATCAATCTGGTGCACTTTGAGCACAAGATTAATTTATGGATACAGCTCTCAACACTCAGATGAAAGAGAGCTGTATACTTTTCAATAATCCAAACATCTTTAGAATATGATCACAACCAATAACAAATCATTTAAACTTGTTTATTCTTATCTTATGTTACCTAGTTAGCATTCTTTCTTTTTGTTTATGCATATTTTACTAATCACTCCCCTTTTAAACTTTTTTTTTTTTACTGTCCTATAGTGCACATTAGCCGCGTTCACACCGGAGTACTTTTCACCATACTTTTCGCATTTAGTTCCGTTAGTACCCCTTATGTCGCGTTCACACCAAAAAGAGCACTTAATCCCGGGAACTTTTACCCCCATTTTTAGTGCCTGCTGAGAGATGGTACTTTCCTGGGGGAAAAAAGTGTCCCAGTTCTGATTGGCTGGGCGAATTGCAAACCACGCCCCGTAAAACTCTGAAATGTTTTGTAGAGCCGCCATTTTATTATCCTCGCATAAGCATTATTAGCATTAGCATTCGCCCAGCGCACAAACGCAGAGAGACTAACTTATGGCAACACAAAAGAAAACATGGGAGCGGTGGAGATGAGGAGGTGTCGGCGTTCTGGCGATTTACGTTCTGGCGATTTACTCGGAAGGCTGCTGGGAGTCCCAGCAGCTTCTACTGAAGCCAGTCCCCAACTCCGGGGACTTCCGGCCGGGGACTCCGGGTGGCAGTATACGCCGTGAAGTTGTTTGCGGCCTGCCAGTAAACCCAAAGCAGAAGAAGAAGAAGTGACGTCAGCGGCTCATTTGCGTAATATTCCCTCAGGGAATTTATTCCGGTGTGGTATCAATCTGTACTAAGTGCCCTGGGGTAATAAGTGCCGGGGCACTAAGTGCCGGCACTGAGTACGGCAAAGTACTTGGTGTGAACGCGGCTATTGGAATGATTTCTGACTTTATTTTTTACAACTATATTAAATCTATCTCTCTCTATCTCTCTCTAGCTCTCTCGCTCTCTCTCTCTCTCTCTCTCTCTCTCTGTCTCACTCACTCACAGAGGCTGTGTGCTCCTCCGTGGCGATGACGGCTTGCGTTAAACATATTTGTAAAGTGGGGGAAACGCCCCTGAGTCCCTGTGACTGCCTCTCATTTGCTCCAGGTTGGACCCTCATCCTCCGGGTAGAGCAGCCGCAGCCGTCTCTCCACCGGAGAAAGCGTCCAACAGTGCGGGGAGGAGACGCAGGGCCGGCCCGTAGCACTGGCGTTATAGATGTTCGCCTATGGCGCCAGATCTGGGGAGGCGCTGCGCTGGCAGTTCTGGGAGGGAAAAAAACATTTTTGACCGTTGGTGCTGTAGGAGTCGGGAGGGCTGATAATTTATTCCGGCAAATTACTCAGACCTACTAATTGACCTAACAGAAGTTATTGAGTCTATGTAAGTTTACTGCTTGGCTCAGATCCACCAACGTCAGCAAGATCTCACCTCTATTAACTCCTGAAGAACCAGGTTCAATTCATTGCTGTTTCAATTCAGACAAATCTGTTTAAGCGATCCCGAAGGATTTTGATATCAGTAAATGAGGTGTGGCCCTACCTAAGTGTGAGTGTGGCAGTGTGCAATCTTACCTTTTAAGCAGGAAAGGAGAGCGCATATGTAGCGCAGATGTAGCAATAGTTACCAAGTTTGAGAGAACCTTACCGAGGCGAAAACCCAGCTCTCCAGGGAGAGAGCTTTACCGGGAGAGAGTATACCAGGGAAACCCCCCCCCCTCTCTCTCCCTCTCTCTCCCTCTCTCTCTCTCTCTCTCTCTCTCTCTCGTTTGCTCCCTCTCTGCCAGTGTCTTTATGCTCAAAAACAGGATATAAAAACCTAAAGAAACCTCCTCTATACCCATATTTGTGGAAACTGGGCATGGCCTCTGATGTAAAGAACTTGACATGACCAGACATATTCTATGGCTATGGCATAAGACACACCTTCCCATGTTTGTCTAAAAAGGTCATGACCTCTAGTGTGCAGGATTTGCAAAATATTATTCTCGGCTATGACATAACCATCTTTTTGGGGCCTCAGTGTATTTCTCCTTAAGTCAGGAGCCCCCCTCCCTGTGTACTGCTGCGAGGGGAGAGGGAAGAAACTGTCTCTCCTCTCTTATCAGTGACACCCATAAACCATTACAGGCCTTACACACTCAATTTAACAAACCACTTGTGTTTTGTTTATACTGTAAATATAGAAAATCATAAAATATGAAGCATTTTCATTGTGGGTTATACAAGAATATAATTGATTATATTTGATTATAACTAACTTTCGTTTTAATTATTCAACCTAATATGGAGATCTCAACAGTGCTCATTCTAATTTTCGGCCTTGATATAACAATATTCATAATTAAGTAAATGTAACACCCTTTTCACCGTTACACTTTTCATTTGCCCTGTACGATGGGCGCTGTAAGTGATGAAAATGGGGAATGTTGGCTTATCTGGCGCCCGCAGCTCCCAGCCAAAATGCGAGTGAGTGTGGGAGCGAGCGAGGGAGAGAGGGAGGGCGCCCCGGTACAGGCGCTGTTGTTATTAGAATCTGGTGCTAGCTGCTCTAACGGATATAAGAAGAAGATGTTTCTACAATGATGTGGAGGGAGAGTCCTCTCCAGTCAGACTGAGAGGCTGATAACTCCAGCTCAGTGAGGTAAAGGACTCTCTCAGTGTTTAGATAGTTAACTTTAGTCCAAGTTATCTCAGTGGGTCTCAAACGGTTTGGTCACAATTTATGTAAACACATATTTCCAAGGCACTCCTTTATAATTATTGGGATAAATAACAACAGGTTTGAAATCATTTTAATGTATAATATAGGACAGTAAACCAAAAATATCCTTTAAAACTGGAGAGATACAAAAGTATACATACATAAATAAATGTTAACTAGGTCAAATAAGATATGAATGAACAACAAAAATAAAACTAGAGAATGCAATTCCTGAAGAAATTGCAAGTGGGAATGCTTTATGCTGAAAATCTGACGCTAAACTGCTATGCTGAAATGTAATGTGTAAGAAGAAAGTGAAGAATTTAGATTGAAATGATACATGAACACTGGGGGATTGAAAGTGTGATGAGAGAAGAAAAGAAAGTAAAAAGGCTTGGAAAAGCAGCAGAATATTTGAACTGCAAACTTTTGAACTAAGTTGATGGTGAATGATCTGTCGCCATGGCAACGGCATTTGATGACACCCCATAATACGCTTAGATGCGTTGATGGCTGCATCGTTACCAAACCTGTGAAGTTTTGGGCCGTTTGGAATATTTTCACTGAAGTTATGAGAAAACCGTGTTTCATGACGAGCATTGTGTTGCCATGGCAACGGCATTTGAAGAAATCTCAAAACTGTCTAGTAGATGTCTTCACGGCTGGACTGGAAGATATTGAGGAAGAGGAAGATAGAGAGAGAGAGAGAGAGAGAGAGAGAGAGAGAGAGAGAGAGAGAGAGAGAGAGAGAGGGAGAGAGAGAGAGAGAGAGAATGAAATGAACAGTTAGAACTGACTCTTGATCGCCCTCTCTCTCTTCTCTTGAACGGCATATGATGACACCCCATAATTGACGTAGAGCTGTTGAGGGCACGACCATTAACCATTATCTGAAGTCTGCTGCTCTGAGCATGTCAGTTGGAGTGATGACATCATCGTGTTCCATTACACATAGTTGAGCTAACGAGCTGTTGAAGTCTGAAGAATGTCTCCATTGACTTCAATGGTTAAAAATTGGATGAATTATGGGATGTGTCTCTGGAATTATGAAAGTTATGAATGATAAAAGTAATAGCCTGCGATTCCCGACCGAGCTGAACGTTTTGATGTTTGAACGGAGTTTCTGCGATGTTGAATGTGGGAGGAGAAGAGGGCCAAAATAAGTCGGTGGAATAATACACTTTTTGTTCGTAGCATAACATTTAGTTGGAATGCTGTATCAGCATTCCCACTAAATAAGTTACATTCATTTGTTATTGGCTATGGGTTATTGGTTATGTTCACATACTTATTTGATTATTAAAATATAAACCGATCTTTTTCATATGGGTGTTTGCTGGATCACCAGCTCTTCAGTCCTGACTTGCAGCAGAACTGTTCCTTCAGTTTCTTTGATGTATAACACAAAACAAATGTCTTTAGTGTGGTCAACAGTGTTTCTGTTGGTGTTGAAGGAGTAGGTAATAAGACTGTAGCAAATAAAGTGTTAAACTCTACCTAGGCACCGTGTTAGTAGACAGAGTAGGTTAGGTCTATTGTATAGGCTACCCTAATGTTACAATAAGGACATGTTACTCAGGTCAAAGGAGCCTGAAAGTATGCCTAATGAATAGGCCTACTCAAATAAACATCATTAAGTTATATTTTTAAAAGGGGAGTGCTGTGATGATGTATGCTGCTCTTAAAGAACACCTTCAGGCTACAAAATAAGGAATAAGCCTATCAATGTGCCCTATACGCTATACTAGTGTAACAACATCAGCAGCATCCAAACACACAATAATCTCCATTTATGAACTCATTATTAATTATACATACACATCATACTTTCATTTGACCGAAAAGAGAAAAAACTAAGACAAAACAAAACTGATAATAAATACAACTATAGACCCACACTAAGGCGTGTACAAAGAACAATACTGGGACACATAAGGTAGATAACTTGACAGTAGAACATAACATCACCAAAGCACCAACCCAGAGACCTACACTCCACACAAGCTGCAGTCAGCGCTCACTCAGCAGAGTTCGTCCCGGATGGTTCAGTGAGTGTGCTGTTGTACTAATCTGTCTGAGAGGCAGTCTGCCATTCTTTAACACATAGCCTTCCTCAATCTTTCTCAAAGCAGAGGCCCAAGATAACCAATCCACTGAGCCTCTCACTTCTTACCGGTCACTCTGTGAGGGCAGGAGTCTCTTCTTTGTACATTTTCCAATGTTATTACATGTTTCACAGCAGTTTGAATCTGGTGGTAGTGGTGGTGTGTGTGTGTGTGTGTGTGTGTGTGTGTGTGTG
>CALSBW010024217.1:11998-28627 GCA_943590975.1 Lindbergichthys nudifrons
TGTGTGTGTGTGTGTGTGTGTGTGTGTGTGTGTGTGTGTCCAGGTGGCAGGATGACCGGCGCAGTGTTTAACCCGGCGCTGGCCTTCTCCACACAGTTCCCCTGCAGTGGGAACTCCTGGTGTACTGGCTGAGCCCCCTGCTGGGTAAGAGCCCCGAACACACACAGACACATCAGGGACATCGACATAGTCTTAGTCTCCTCAACAAAAAGGCCTTCGTCGTTAAACACCAAAAACAGAAGAAGAAGACTAACATACTTTGTTCATCCCTCTTGTGTAAACAACATTTTCAATCTGTTCTACAAAATACACAAATGCACATACAGAACCAAGCATTAGTGGAGAGTGTCAGTGGGGGGGGTGCACCTAGAGCAGTTTGGGGTTTGGTTGGTGGCTCGACTACACCTCAGCAGCGCCAGGAGTCCAACTGGTACCTTTCAGTGTACCAGAGTCCACTCTCTGTACATGACTTTGTCTTCATGAATGCCAATAGAAGGTTAAGAAAATGTTCACATACAAAACTCTGAGAGTTACAATTGTTTGCGTTAATAAAACTACAATCCTGCGTCCCACTCGGATAGACAGTGGGACGCAGCTGTTTGACACATCTGATTGGCTGACAAATGCTAAATTCTCATGACTCATTTGTTTGATGCACACAGTTTGAAACTCACTCTATGAGGGCAGCTGGACGTTAATCAAAACACATAAAATATCTACTGAAATGTTTGTTTTATTATCAATAAAATTGCATAAATACATAGATAAAACTAGATCCATGCTGTCTGTGGAATGTTACCTGAGTGTATAGCATGTTCACATTTAAAATCTACAATTATGCATTTTTTAAAGACCTATTTCATTGAGCAGTTTAGTTCACATACAGATAACCAGATGTGAAACAAGTCCTGAAATCTCTCACTTACAGTAAATAATACTTTTTTAAAGGTATCAACATACACTTAAATGACCAAAAATAAAAGTAGTCATTACTCAAAATGGCCCATTTCAGAATCAAATATATTATATTACGGGGTTATAATTATAGATCATGTGTTAAATTGAGGTGGAGCTCATTTTACCTGATTTATATAGTGCTTGGTAGCTCAACCTGAAAATACATAATCAGATATCAGTTGATTTTAGGGCTGTACCTGAATATCCGAATATTCGGTCGTTGGCCTACTATTCGGTTTTCAATTTCGTTATTCAAAAAAAAAACACCAGCCTTGTATAGTCCGGTTGAATCGAACCCTGCTGCGTTTACCCGCTTGGTGCGGTTTGTTTGGGTCGGTCCGAGACCTCTGAAGTGAATTAACAACCTCTGGTCCGCTTAAAAGAGGTGGTCTCGGACCGCTTGCTAGTGAACTCTGGAGCGGATCATCTCTGGTGTGAACACAGTCCGCACCAAAACATAGGAAGCGTAGTATTTACGAGTCACAAGAACGTGGATGTCTTCAAAATCTTTAGCGAAAGAGAGAAGCAGAATGAAGTGTTGAATAGTGTTGTGTAAAGTAAAAATGCTCCGTCAACTATACATAAAAGTAAGAGCCACCTGTCGTCTGTGAAACCTCCTCCTTACTGCAGAACGTCTCTCATATGGGTTATGTTTTTTATCGCACGTTGTCTGATTGTATAATCATATGCGCCGTTGCTAGAGTCTGTTGATATGCTGTCCAGATTAACAGCAGCATGAAAATAACCTGCCAGTGCTCCATGGTGGAGGCTGCGGTAGAAATAATGTCTGACCAATTGTTGAACAGCATTTCCGTGCACATGACTTGTGTTTAAAGTTTATAGTCCGTTTGAATTTTGCTTGTGTGAACGCAAACTGAACCTTCTAAAAAATCAAGGCCCCCCCCCCGCGCGCACCGAATATCCGAATATTCGCTGCTGATTACTACCGAATAACTGGAGCCTGGAAAATGGTATTCGGGACAGCCCTAGTTGATTTATATGTTGTATAATGTAAATCTGCAAAGTAACACAAGCTGTGAAATGAGTAAGTAAAAGTACAATGTTTGCTTCTAAGATGTGGTGGAGTAAAGTATAAATGTCAATAATGGAAATACTCAAATAAACAAAAAAATGCATTTACTGTCTATGAGTATTTTGTGTGTGAATGCAGACATTCTCCTGCTATGAGATACATGTAAGGCCATCTGCTGACATTAGAGTTGATATATGGAAACGCTAGCAACTTACATTTCAACCAATGACTTCGTCGTGGTTCTGCCCTCGGTAAGGCATGCATTGAAGATTTCCCCTCACAAGACAGGAAACAGACCCTTGTTGGCATGACTGGATACAGTTTTGAACTGAACCTGAGCTTCCAACATTATATATGTTCTGCTGGCAGAGGGTGTGGCCTCTGGGTATTGACACGTCAGAGAACCCAGGAAGAAAACAATGGAAAATGAGAAATCTCTAACGAGGCGTTTTGGGGCAGCATAGACAGGTATTTTCTGTGTTAGAGTTTTACTCGCTACAGGGTGTACTTTGAGGGTTTTTGACTCTGCAGACCGTTTACATGCATAAAAACCTTCATAACACACAAGGGGACGGGTAATAACCGGAAAAGCATGACATGGGCCCTTTAACCTGTTAAGCCCGAGAGACCCCGGTACCGGGGTACTGCCGCAACATCTTGCAGGAAACAGTGTCTGAGGGCATGTTCATTTAATAAAACTATGAATGTTTTATATCCATGTGACGGGAAGAAACTCATCTAACTGATCTTTTTTTTTGTTTTTTAAAGAAAACCCACAATGCTAACACTGAGCCTCTGAATTAGCAACGAGCGAAAAATGCTAACACCTTACTGCACCGAAAATCACTCACAAAACCTTATTATTTATCTTTTCACCACATCCAACACATCAATTCACATCGTGAGGTGACACAGAATTGTTTGACACCGACATTACCACTGAATTATACGTATTTGCGACATTATAAGCAAAAACGGACATCAAAACAGGTGACGCTAGGTAGCTAAAAATGCTAACATTTTTACCTTGGCTCTGTAGTCTCTCCAAAGTGGTCTTCAATGGCATTAAAACGATAACAACGCTGCTGAAGTTAATCCATAGGTTAATCTAATGTGTCTGTGTCCCTTTGAAATTATTTCTGATAATCCATAAACATTAAAACTGCTTTTCCGTTTCCAGATGTCAAAGCTAGAGATAGGTCCACTCTGATGCAAAATTACATGCGCGAAGCCCCCACCTTTTCTCTTCACAACGTGTGTGTGGGGGACTCCCCCTTCGATTCTATTGGCTCTAACGGTCAGAAAGAGGTGTCAACCATCAAAATCGAGCAAGGGGGGCCAGAGATATGGAAAATCCACCCAAATGACCCCAGAAGTGGTTTCTTTTTGCTAAATCTCTCTAAAAAGGTCAAATGTCACTTGTTTTGCATCAATCTTGATACAGGGTACTTATTATATGTTGTACTTTGAATTCCTAAAGCTTTTAGTCTACTAACCCATCATCCAAGGGTGGTTTTCACTAAGTAAAAAATATTTTTTGGACGGACACTATAATTTACAATTTTTTACTATGTAAAATCTGAATTTTCTTTAAAATAAAAAACATCTATATTGATTCTGACTTTTCTACATCCAACTCACAGGTTTATCATTACTTTGAGAAAAAAGATTATTAATTTAACCCTTTTAGAAGGGAAGATATGGTCATTTGTTCTGGGAATGTCATTTTCTAGCCTGAGACCTGGAAAACAGGCTCAGGGCTTAATAGGTTAAACTGGAAGAGTAGGAAACATAGTGAAGAAGCTTAATATTTAAAAGAAAAGGTTTAAAAAAGGTATAAACAACAACATGTATAGCCTCAATGTCCTGAAATAGCTGAATAATGTAATAGTAGTAGTGAATTAATGTGTATTCAGAAGAGAAAATAAATAAAAAGGCTTTGAAAAGCAGCAGAACATTTTAACTGCAAACTTTTGAACTAAAACCATACGTCACCAATAATGTATAAAATATGTGGAACATGTTGAAGTCAGTATGAAGTCTCCATCAGACAGAAAAGAATAGGCTGAGACAGTCTGTTAAAGTCCAGTCTGTTTGTCAGTGTTTGTTTCTGTGATGAGCACCTAATCATAACACCTAATCATAACACCTAATCATAACACCTGTGTGTGAGCCCGGAGATCAAAGGTTTCCATGGTGATGTGCAGTGATCTGTGAGAGGAGAGCCTTTCCATTGGTCTGAATGAGAGATAAACCTCTAACATTTGAATGTTTTGTTGAAGAACCGTAGCAGACATCGGTGAAATTTCAACGCGTGAAGCGTCTCAGCACCCTGACGAGCATCTGAAGTGTGCTTTTTATGTATTTTCGGGTCAATAATGTGGCCTTTTTGGCAGATTAACTAAAGGTGTGTGGCTGCTGCTGTGGGGAAAGAGCAGGCTGTATTCACAATAGGCCTTAATGGAGACATGTTGAACGTTTTTGTCACTTCATGCCCTCAAGAGGCATTTTGTTGAATTATTTTGCTTAAATTATTATTTTTTTCCAACCTAGGAGAGGTTTTCCTATGTTTTTCATGAAAAATGATGTCCAAGGAGTGTAGGGTTTGGGAATTATGGCAGGTTTAAAAAAAAAAATTGGGCGAATTTCAAGCACTCCTCCACTCTGTTTTAAGATCAAAGCACTCTAAGCCTTAACGAGCTGCGCAATACACACTAATGTTAAATTCTGATGAAGGCCTCTTTACCAAGCTCCAAACTAAGTTAAATATCTCAAAAAGTGTAAAAGATATCAAAAATGTGAATAAGAATTTAATAGCTGAAGGTCTTGTGATCATTTTAAAGTTGGAATGAAGTCTCTAGCTGAAAGTATGTGGAAGGAGAAGCATTTGGCGCAAGGTGTAGCTAAAAGAGGATTTGAAGGCTCCTCCCATTGACTTCCATGTTAAAAAAAAGAGTTTAAAAAGCTGAATATTTCATATTTTCATATAGACATATTTTGAAAAAGTTGAAAGTTTCCCATCGATTGCTGAAAAGGCTGAATAGTTTAATATTTGAATGGTTTCTGTAGCTGAAAGTATGCTGAAGTTATGGAGAGCCAAATATTGGCTGAAATAATAAGGGGAAGAATAAAGATTTGAAGAACTATAGTTGAATGCTGTAAACAGCATTCACACTAATTACAAGTACCTCAAATGTGAAGTTTGTAATGTACTTCCATTTATATCTTCATTATTTTACATATATGGTACTAATAAGGGATTGTCAATTTTATCAGATGTTTACTCAGGCCTAAACATGCTATATGTCAATCATCTGCTTTATGCATATTATTATATATTATGCAGAAGTGGGAAGGGGCTCATCTCTTCAGAGCTGATACCGTGTTCACACCGCTGTACTTTTCCCACTTTAGTTCCGATATAGTTCCGAAATGACGCGTTCACACCAAAAAGAGCCGGAACTAAAATGAGTTCATCAGAACCTTTTTCTACCCCCTTTTCCGTCCCTGCATGGGAGCGGTGGAGATGAGGAGGTGTCGGCGTTCTGGCGATTTATTCGGAAGGCTTCAGTAGAAGCTGCTGGGAGTCCCAGCAGCTTCTACTGAAGCCAGTCCCCAACTCCGGGGACTTCCGGCCCGGGGACTTCGGGTGGCAGTATACGCTGTGAAGTTGTTTGCGGCCTGCCAGTAAACCCAAAGCAGAAGAAGAATAAGTGACGTCAGCGGCTTCATTTGCCTAATCCTCCCTCAGGGACTTATTCCGGTGTGAACGCGTTCTGTACTTAGTTCATGAGAACTAAAGAGTTCTCATGAACTAAGTTCTGATGAACCTTTGTGGGAAAGGTACAGCGGTGTGAACGCGCCTAATGCTGCCCAAACCCCACGGCCAAATGACAAACAGAGGAAGGACAGAGGTGGAGGATAATAGAAGGAGACTAGTTCATAATTCTCTATCATTATAGACTTTGTTTCTTTTGGTAGAGTTTCAACCTTCTCCTAGCATGGTAAGGTAATTGTTCTCTTCCTCTGTTCTTCTACCTTTCTGCTGCTGAAGGTGTGATGAGCTCCGTGCTGCTGTGTGATAAACTAGTCCCTCTGCTGTCAGGGGGGTCTCCCACTGAAGACCTCCAGCTGGAGTCCAAGAAGAGGACCTGAGTATCCCCAGCACACCTGATGTTACCCCAGACAGACTGTTGATCCAGTCACAGAGCTATAGAACAGCATGCATATGAACTTTTTATAGACTTCACAACCTCAGAGCACATCTTAGAAGCTAAACAGAAAAATATTTGTTGTAAGATAGATCTCCCAAATGATGCATGCAGAAATGGATGAACTACATGTCTTTCTTCAATATGTGCTTGTTTACAAACACTCAAAACTTTCAAATGCACGTATTTCTTCGTTTTAAATACTAGACACCTACATTTTTGGATCACCACCATAGCAATATCACCTCTTCACCTCTACAACTGTACAACACACTGGAAACATCTAGGCTTATCTGTCATTTGATAATATGTAATATCTGTAACTAGAATTGCAACTTTTAAATGACAAAATAAGCTTTACCTTGTAGTTTTATGACTTTAAGGCAAATAACAGCAAGTCAATGCCAAACCCCTGCAGATTTTGTGTAGAGAACAGTTCACTTAAAGGTCACCTATCATGCTATTTTTAGGCAATAGCATAGGTCTCAGATATATCAAAATATATAAAAAACATGTCTATGAAGTGTTTTGCTCAAAATACCAAACAGATCACCCATTCTAGCCATGCCTCATATCCCTCTATTTCACTTCCTGTTTCAAAAGTGCTGATTTTATGTATAAAGCTTTAAAAAAAAAAAAATTGATTAAAAAAGAGGGGCGGAGCTTATGCCTGCTCATGTGGGAGATTCTACTGGCAGATACTGCTGTGATGAAACGCCATATCATGGATTATCAAGGATTATTTCTGAAACAGTATGGAGCTCAAAGGCTTTCTCTCTTGCCGGTTATACCGCAAGGTGAGTTCCTTTTTATTTCCTGCTTCTTCACACACATGCTCTCCAGTACAGGTTAGATCTGAGTGTTAGCGATGCTAATGTAAACACCGACCATCTTACGTCCAAAACAGTCGTGCATTGTTTCTGATAGCAACGTTTCTGATAGGGATGGGAACGATTAATCGAATATTCGAATATTCGAAATTATTCAGGTATTCGAATATGAGAATACGAGTTATGAATATTTTTATTGTAACTTTTTTTTTCTTTTTTGGGAGGGGTGCCTAAGTTGATTACATATGATCAAATGGAATAATTCAATGTATACGACAGTGCCATAGCTAATTGTGTTAGGTCTAAAGGTGTGTTTTGCTCCGCTCACCGGTCCCTCACAGCGGGCAGAGCTGCAGGTGCTGATCTCTCTCTCTCTCTCGCGTCCGGTTATACTTCACTCGCGTTTATGTCCAAATCCATCAGATCTAGCTAGTTCTAGCTAATGATATGGCTGCTGCCCTTCCCTACACGCAGATCACGCAGACTCAAACCTCATCTTATGCCCAAATTCCAGCTGAGAGGGTCTTCTCTACAGCTGGCCTGATTGTGAATCGCCTCCGCACCCGCCTCTCCGCTGAACATGTAGACATGCTCATATTCTTAAACAAGAATGAGTATTGAATAGCTGCATTCTGTGCACAGGCCCTGTTATAGGTTGTTGATCTCTGTTGTAATAGGGTTACGTTACCCTAACCCGTTATGTTGTATGATCCCTCTTTCATTTAAAAAACAAGTTATGTTTTAAAGGGCCCATGCCATGCTTTTCCGGTTATTACCCGTCCCCTTGTGTGTTATGAAGGTTTCCATGCATGTAAACGTTGTGCAGAGTCAAAACCCTCAAAGTACCTGAGTAAAAAAAAGTAAGAGTAAAACTCTAACACAGAAAATACCTCCCCAAAACGCCTCGTTGGAGATACGTCACTGCCCATTTGATACTTCCGGGTACCGCATGATGTCATGCGCTGGCCGCACCCTCTGCCAGCCTAACATTTACTGTTGGAAGCTCTGGTTCAGTTCACAATCGATCCAGTCATGCCAATGCCAAGGACCTGTTTCCTGAAATGTGAGCTGTTTGTCCTCCCGACGGAAGAACCACGACGAAGTCAGTGGTTGAAATTTCTGTTTAACACTGTTCCTTCAGAGGTTCGAAGAACGTTACTGTGTGCGCGGCATTTCACAGACGAAAGCTTCCAAAACATTGCCCAGTTTGAGGCCGGATATGCACAGCATTTGAAACTGAAGGACGATGCTATTCCTAGTTTGTTTGGACCGTTTGGAGCAGGGGAAGATTTGGGTACACAACCTGTAAATTTGCATTGTTATTTGTGTATTTATCAAACAAGGTATCTACCACGACTGTTTAAATGTGTAAACGTGTTTCGGACTGCTAACTGGGCTAACTAAGTTGCTAGCGTTTCCATATATCAACTCCAATATCAGCAGATGGCCTTACATGCATGTATCTCATAGCAGGAGAATGTCTGCATTCACACACAAAATACTCATAGACAGTATACTCCGGGTGATTTACCGTACGGTCAGTCGCGAAACGTAATTACATTATAGCTGGCGTTCCGAGCGTGTATGCTACCGAGCTAAACAACAAGGCTACGAAGAGCTAGACATGAGTTTGCTCGGGAAAACATTGTTTTTATGCCAGCTACAATGAATGTAGCAGACTACCCATTAAGATTGCAATTGTAAACATGTGGTTGATAGCCTAATATGAACCACTATCTGTTGTTCATAGTATAGCATATTACACTGAACAACTAGCAAACGTAGATTAGCATTGTAATCCAGCTGGCAAGCTGACGAACATCAGACAACTAAGTTTCAATAATATTTTGTGATTGCTAACGACTTTGCTAGCGTTTAAATATATCAACTACAATGTCAGCACATGTTTGTCATGGCAGGAGAATGTCTGCAGTCACACACGGAATACTCATACAGTATACTCGGGGTGATTTACCGTACATTGTGACAGTACATGTACATACTGCATGTATAGCTAACAAGGCTAGCTATACATGCTAGCGGAAAACAATGTATTCATGCCAGTTACAATGAATGACCGAACGTAGCAGACTACCCGTATAAGATTGCAATTATAAACACGTTATTGCAAGCCTAATATGAACCACTAGCTTTTGTTCATAGTACTTTTATTACACTACATTATAGTTGCCGTTCCTCCGAAGCTACCGTTCATATCGTGTTTGCTACCAAGGTAAACAAGAAAGCTAGGTTAGCATATTAGCTGGCAAGCTTACTGTGTTGATTAGATGGATGGATTAGATAGATCCACACTCCTACCACAACTACTACTAACAAATCTAAAACAACTAAGTTTCTCTAATATTTTGTGATTTGCATTTGATTTCGTCCAGCCAGATCCTGGCGGGCAATACATGACGGGGACGGGACTACCACACTGATGCATCGTCCTAAAAAGCCCCGGCTGCGATAGGCAAGATGCCGACAACGGGGAGGAATGGATGATATACCGTGTATATATGTTAATTTTGTACATTTCTAAAAATAAAGTTTAATGGAAATACTTAGTAGGCCTATCCTTTCTTCCCTGAATGATTTGCTCCTATCATTCATATATAGCAAACCATGATTTGATTTCTCATCAAACAATAGTAGTTTATTACAGGTAAAAAGAACGTACTCTTCTATAACAACAGTTGTAGGTACAGTTCGGTTAGTTAGCGTATAAAATATACGGCTGTACCGACGCCATTATAAGACTGATGTTCCGCTGAGAGCGACCCGAAAAAAGCACTGTTAGACATGGGCGGAGCCTCTCTGGTGGTTGACTAATCAGAACAGAGTGGCCGAGCTGACCAATCAGAGCACACTAGGCTCACAGGGAGGGGGGGGCAAGAGCTCCAATGAGCCGTTTAGTGGAGAGAGTGAATACTGCTGAATACACATACTTTACAGAGATGCTGTATGAGAAACCAATGTGAGTTTGGAAAATTGCACAGTATAAATGTATTTTAGTATACCTCAACAATGTAATTATGATCAGTGGAAATGGCCATGACATGGGCCCTTTAAGCATGAAAGCTGTAGGCCTATAGCTGTCAACTGTTCAAACTGTGATCACCAGTTCAATACATTTGACAAATTCGACTTGGTTTCTATACTTATTTTGTTTTGTTTTGTTTTGATACATAGAGCGTCATATTTACGCGGCTAGCATTAGCTTGCCGAACCACTACACCAGCTGAGGAGAGCAGAGCTTCACGTGAAGAGAAGATAAAGTGAGGGATGAACATTGTTAAAAGAGATGACAAATGGAGTGCAGGTAAATAACACGGGCCATAGTGAGTACCGCGGAAACATTTGAAGAGAGAGAGAGACATTCTTAGCAGTTTGTTTATATGTATGTATTTGTGTATAGATGTTGCAACTATACAGAGCTTTAGCAATACTATAAGCAGGGTTGGGAGGGTTACTTTGTAAATGTAATCAGTTACTGATTACTGAATACATGGCTCTGAAAGTAATCTGAATACGTTACTTTTTTAAGACACGTAACTGTAACTGTATTCAGATTACTTTTAGATTACTTTTGGATTACTTTCTTTTTCCATCACAGATGGGTCTGTTTTGGTGAACAGGAGACACAAAAATCAAAAGGAAACTGAATGTGTTTTTACTGTTTTAATGGCTTATCAAGAGCAACTGAAACATAACATCTGAAACGATGTAACAACACAATACACTTTTTGGGGATGCAGCTTGGGATGTGAGGAGTGAGGGACACGGCTTAGAACGGGCGTGTCGCCTTCTGTCCTGCCAGTGTTGGCAGGACATGAATTAAAATGTCGAACTCGGACTTCATTTCAAGGACATTTCGGCCAGGGGTGTAGAGCTATATTTGTTTAAGCACCGGATCGGCAAAACAGGAGAGTGTGTGCACCAGTCTGCCTTGATCTATGAATTCATGTCCGTGACACTCACAGTATCTGCTGCCCACAGCTGTTTTATAGAAGGAAAACCTCCTTCACTTCATGAAATCTCTGCAGCACAAGGAGGCAGCGGGAGGGTTAGCCTCTGAGAAGAGGAGCGCGCGGTGCTTTTCACGCACCGCCTTTCACGCACCACCTTCACTGTGTTTACCTTCAGAATCATTAGAAAGGATAAAGAGCGACCGCAGGCTGTGTTTTAACCACACACACACACACACACACACACACACACACACACACACACAATTTAAACGCAGACTTTTGTTCCTCCATGTTTCGTTGGTATTGTTTCACTGAGCGGACCCGCACATTTTTTTCAAACCCTTTTTTGGTCCATCTGCGGCGGTAATAGGTTTTGTGCGCTGTGATGATCAGAATCAGATTACTCGTTTTTCAAATTTTTGTATTCTGATTACGTAACGCCGTTACATGTATTCCGTTACAACCATGGGCGTCGCAGCCATTATATGAGGGTGGGAAAAGACCCCCCCACTTTTTCAAATGATTAGTTTAGACCCCCCCCACTTTTACTATGCGGAAAGTCCGTGAATCGGTCTATCCACTCGCCGCACTTTGTAGAGCGCTGTGTCAGTGCTTCACTATCAAATGAAATCCATTCCACTTGCTTATTGAGAGAATGCCCAAATCAATGAAACTCCGTACCATGTTTTCACTGCTACTTTGTACCAAGGCAGATTCTCACATAGCGCGCGCATGTTCAAGGAGTGTTGTCATAGTTGGACAGCTCATTTATTTTCTGTGCACATTACATAGACTAGCTAATATTCTACCTACTGCTTGGGACTTGAGTCTTCAAAATGTCCAATGTCACAGACTGGGACTTACTTTAGAGTCAGTTGTATTTACATTCAGTATGACTTGTTATGATTCAATGTGAAAGAGTATACTGCTCAATAAATAATGATCACTTCACCACCTCTCTTGACATCTAGGCGCTTGAGAGTGAGTCAGAGGCAGAATACAGGGACAGTGGAGAGAGGTCCATTGCTGAGGTGAGTGATGAAAGGGAAATGACAGTTGAGAGTAAATTGTGATGTGGACTCTCATCCCAGGATTTGAAGGAAATCAGTGGGGATATTGAACAGGAAACATTTCAGTCAAGGGGCATCATATGACCAATATAGACAGAAGAGCAACATTTATTTGAACATTTAAGTCAATGATACCATTCCTAGGTGAACTTAACATCCGTATGGAGTCAGATCAGTCTCAATATTAATAAATGCTCACAGAAGGATTCACAAATGTATTTTGCGATTTATATATAAATGACTCTCCACAACAATATCTCTCAATGCACTCACAAATATTTATTGTTGTATATAAATGTACAAAAAATGGGCATTTAAACTGCTTTTTATTCATTCAAAGACAGCTCTGAATTAATAATCAAATATGTTTCCTTTCTTTACTACTGGATGAAATTACAAAATGTACCCATCATTTTCCTCATGCTAGTATAGCCATCAAACCACCTGTTAAAATGCACCAGAATACAGGAAATCTATATTTTTATTCGCCCCCACACCGCCCGTTAAAAATGTCCCCCCCCACATTCAGGATGCTTCCTACGCCCATGATTACAAGCCAACCCTGACTATAAGTAAGTCGGCGGAGAAGTGATAAAATGTGAAGAGGGACAAAGTAATGACAGGATAGTAGTTTGCATTAGACATGCTCAAGAACAAATAGAAGACATTCAAAGAGAGAGAGACAAAACACAGATTCAATGGTAAACATGATGTATCTTTCTATTTATTTAGCTAACCACTATTTAGACTATGTGTTTTTGATTGACTTGAGTCAATGGATTTACTACATCAATGTGTCTTTTCAGGCTGCCATGTTTTGTCCTTTCTGTGGCCAACATCTGGGGACAGTTCAAGTGTTCTGTGGCTCCTGTGGCAAAGATGTACAGTGTGTGTCAGAAGTTGAACACAACAGTAAGTTCACTTTTTTTTTATTGTATCTGTTTCAAATGCAAGAAATAAGGATTCAACACACTACTCTGTTTAGAATACTAATTGGCAGATGCATACACTAGTTATCAGCATGAAGACACATTTTTTCATTGTCTGTTCATGTGAAATATGTAGAAGCCATCATTAAATTGTAGACCAATGCATGATTAAATACACAAAACAGCTTATATCATACATTAATAATTGTGTATTAGTTATATCTTTATAGAGAACATTATACATTTAGAATCAGATTTTGAGACAGTGAGCGGCTGGGAAAGTCACACTGCCATGGGGCACAAACAGTTGCTATGACATGATGTTTTCTTCGCATTCTCAGGCATTCCATAAGGAGGGTCAGGAACTCACGCTTGGGACCACCAGTGTCCACTCCATCCTCAGTTTGTCCCTCATCCTCAGTGAACTTAACTGACGTTGAATGAGAGGGGTCGAATGAGGCACCTTTGAAGCCGCGGATTGCTCCATCCCATACATTGGCTCTATTAATATTGAACCTGCTCCAAGATGTATTTGTTATTTTTGCAGAGAGTTCTGCATCAATGTCTGCCGCAGTCAGGTATTCTGTGCTGGGAAAGACACACGGATGTATTGTAATATTAAATGATGAAGCTAGTAATAAGATTTACAGTATATAATAGAACAATTAAGTGGTAATAGTAGCAATTAATACCTTTGCTCCATTTTGTCTTCTGGCTCAGACTGGCTATCAATGATAGGTGCATACACATTTGTGTAGTTGCTGCAGTGAGAAGACAGTTGAATAATGACTTTCAAATACATCATATATGCATGACAGTCATATTTACAAAAGGATCTCGATCCTCTTCCTGTTTTTTTTTTTAATACATTGGGTTCTAAACTGACAACAGCATGTTTGGCATACTCCAGCACAATCCTTGTAAACATTTGAAATGGATGCAAGAAACAATATCTGATCTTTGAAAAATATTTGTGGGTGTTTTTTGTATCGTCTTCACTAAGATGTAAGATGTTGTGGGTGTCATTTGGAAATGTATAAAAGTGTAATTGTTCTGCTTCCTGGCCATGTTACCCACTGTGATTGGAGGCTATACAAACAAACAAATGTAAAAATAAAGATACACACCAAACAACTGTGTCACGATGCAACTGTCAACCTCGTTTACCTATAGAAGTGGTTCTGACCCGGGGCAGATTGGACCTCTTCCTGGAATGGGGTTGGTGCTCCATCCTATCTTTACCCAAGAAATAAGTGCAATTCAAACCTACATGGTATAATTACATTTTTAATGAGTCTTTCCCGATCAGACGCTGGTTGTGGGGCCTGAGAGGTCTGATAAAGGTAAACAAAAAATATATTCAAACTACTGTAGCCTACTGTTAAAACATTCTGCTTCTTGTGGCACAACATAATATGTTGACAATGTTTTACTTTACCCTGGCAGACTGTCGATTCTTGGAGTGCTCACTTTTGGAACATTTGGAATGTCACACACCTGCATACACAAATGACTGACTGAAATAAAAATAAATGTACTTTAATTAAGGATAAATGCCACGATAAATCCAAACTGACCAAGGTACATTATATTGTTGAGCGTCCTTTAACTCTCACATTAGGATTTACATTGGGGCACAATAAACCAACTCCTCTCTGCACCTATACTATATCTATATGATGTCAAGAGTTACATTTAGGTGCACAATGCTGTCTCTTGACTTGCAAGCTCTTTTACCAAACAAGCTAGCTGGGTAAATATGACGCTCTTTGTATAAAAACAAAACAAAACTTACCTTCTTATATAGAGTGGCGAAGTCACGCCCATCTACTTCCGGTCCATGGGACCTTATTTCGGAAAAATTATGTATTGAAGTCAATGGAGAGAGAAAACGTATCTTTCGATCCCGTTTGAATTGTGCCTACAAATACCACAAAATGAATGGCATCAGCTGAGCTAAGTTTAAGCAAATGTTAGCATGCTACTGCCAAAACTCCCTTTACAGTTCTGACATTAGCATTATATCAAACCACAGCCCCACAGTCATGCTAGCACCATTGCTTTGTTTAAAAGGGGACCTATCATGCAAAATGCACTTTTGTACATCTTTATACATGAATATGTGTCCCCGGTGTTCCAGGGAACTCACCAAGTGTCAGAAAACACAACCCTCTCTATTTTCCTCCATACCCAAATCTCTGAAAAAGGGGCTGCAACGGATCTGATAAAAACTGATCCAGATTTGAACACTGTCCTGACGTCAGGACGGTGGCGCTACGGCTATTGGGCCAACTCCACCAATCAGGAGGAGACAGCCACGGCCATTGCCGTTCGAAAGCGCTGGAGACGCTGTAGTACATATGCCAGGCCTGTAAGTGGCGCTGTAGTCTGACACAAAAGCAGCGAAGAAGACATGGTTACCATGGTTACCCTTCTGTTTATTCTCCGCTGTGGCTTTCTTTCTCCCTCCCCGAGGCAAGCGTTTGCTCCCGCTGCTTTAATTCAATGCAATCCCTCCCCGTCGAGGCAAGCACTGTAATTCTCTCCGGTTAGTCCACCAGCAGATGACAAACACCCACCTCTCCGCCTCTTCCAAGGAACGAGGGGACCGTGCGGCAGAGTTTCAGTTTCAGTTTCTTTCGCCGGTCAAGATGTCCGTTAAAGTTGAAATCTTCCGGACAAAATTAGAAAAGTGCCGGTCAAAGGTCTTCTTTGTTATTTATTGAGCTTTAAAACAAATGAATAACGACTCTATATAATAAAACACGGAGATCTCTTTTTCTCCCCCTCTTCTGGAGGCCCAGCAGCTGATCAGAGCACGTCTCACCTCTCCTGCAGGGGGGTCAGCAGAATCAGACCCGTAGACAGCAAACAGCACATAGAGCGAAATGAGGCATGGCTAAAATGCATGATCTGTTTGGTATTTTGAAAACAGAAACGTATAAATATACCTTATATAGGTATGGCCCTACAATATATCATTTAAATATAGCATGATAGGTTTCCTTTAACTTTAATTATTTATTACATCTTCTATATAAAACAATATACAGTATATATAATGCATCAAAATACTCCACCCGCAATAATTGTGCACTAAAATTACAATTCAAACCTTACATTAATAAATGAAGCAAAAAAACTCATACAAAAACTATGCATTTATTGACAATTTTGTATAAAGACAATAATTTCCTCCGTAGGAAAATCTGAAATTAAATTGTTATACAAAACAGAACGTTGTTTTTTTTTTCAGCTTTTTTTACAGCATGATTTGGGCGTTTGGGTCTGCATCTCAGGAGATGCCTTGGTCGTATAACAAAGATAAACTCATACGACTTGAACAAATTAGAAAATGTGATGCGGAGAAGAAACACAACACATGACGCGTGAGCTACTAAGCAATGCATCAAAATGCATGGGAGGAAATAAAGGATGCTACAAAGATTAGTGAGATGACTGAGTAGGAAGGAGAAGTTCTGTTAAACAAGAGTGAGTAAGTGCTGAGAGCCTTAAAGAAGTGCTGCTGTCTGCCTCTCCAATCCCATGATGCAACACTGGAGCTTTGAATGTCCGCTGAGATGAGATCTACAGAGTGTGAGATAACAAATGGATGATTCACTCCCTC
>CALSBW010024217.1:30073-46627 GCA_943590975.1 Lindbergichthys nudifrons
GGGGGGGGGGGGGGGGGGGGGGGGGGGGGGGGGGGGGGGGGGGGGAGCAAGGAGCAGTTGTCTTTAGTAGAACCCTGTTTAGCATCTATTAGCATTATGCTAACATTAAATACATGATTTATAAGACACTTTAAGGTAGTTTTACAGAGCAATAAATACTTTGTCTGTATTTAGTAATTTACAGTATGAAGACTACTATGAAGACACTACATTAGTACAACTGTGATTAACTATTTTGTCATGTACATTTATAAGTGTTTGTACGAAGTATTTTTCTTTTTTAAAGTGTTAGTTAATATTTTTTATTTATATCCCCACTAGCTTCCACAGTTGTCCCTGATCCTGGGCTCCTCACAAAACAACAATAAGAACTATTTAGAAAACACCAATCAAACAACACTGTCAATAAGTCCCTGAGCGTTTTGATTTCGAACATACACAAGTGTCGCTGTAAAGGCTCAACAGAAGACGTGGGTTGTGTAAAGATGCAGTGATGCATGCTGGATGTCTAACCTGCTTCTGCAGCCCGGGTCCAGACGAGCAGGGAGACAAAGAGTGACAAAAGAGACAAAGAAAAGATAAATGAGAACACGTTATTCAGTCAGCAGCATGTTAAAGAGTCGGTTTGTGCCTTACAGAAACCACAGAACCTAAAGGGAACAGATGAGCACCCTGTAGTTTTATATCCATCTCCTTTTCACATAATGGGCACACACACCCACACAATCCTTGGGTCCCCTTTATGTTGTAGGGCCCCGGGGCCTGTGCACTGAAACTGTGTTTATCATGAGGTGCTCTGCTGCTGAAATCTTTGCAGTGGACACTGAAACTGTGACTGAGCCTAGAGCTGTGTCCATACGGCTGGATGGCTTTTACTGCACTTTACATGCATCACGGCCTGGTACGGCAGCTGCACCGCCCTCAACTGTAAGACTTTACAGAGGGTGGTGAAAACTGCAGAGAACATCACCAGGACAGAGCTGCCCTCCATGGAGGACCTTTACTCCCAGCGGCTCAGGAAGAAAGCCCTCAGGATTATCAAAGACCCCCATCACCCCAGCCACAAACTGTTCAGTCTGCTGCCGTCTGGCAGGCGGTACCGCAGCATCTGGACTAAAACCACCAGATTCAGAGACAGTTTCATCCCACAGGCCAGAAGACTATTTAACACCTGAGCTTTCCTTATTTTCATCGTTTCTTTATTTGTTTTATGTCATATGTGATATATATATATATATATGTTATATAATGTTGCATTATTGCATCATATACTGATCATTTATATTGGACCAAAAGTGTTTTTCTATCGAATCTGAGGGCACCTAGATAATAGAATTGTGACGTTAATGTCATATTTTAAACAGACTGATAATGTTTGAGTGAGTGAGTGAGTGAGTGAGTGAGTGAGTGAGTGAGTGAGTGAGTGAGTGAGTGAGTGTCCTCACCGGCTTCCTCCACATCGTACTCCTCTCCTTCGAAGTCGTTGTCGGAGTCGTTGTCCTCGGGGTCGGGGTGCAGCGCCTGGCACTCACACATGGCTGAGAACATGGACTCCACTGCATGCAGACCAACATATCATAAAAGATGCAACATTAGTAGCATTAGTAAATGTAGGAATGTGTAAGTCAGTGTCAACACTGTCACTATGTTATATTTCCTGGGTTACATATATTTGACTTATAATAATATATTATTTTTTATTTAGCCTTTATTTATACAGGTGTAAAAATCTCATTGAGACACAAGGTCTCATTTGCAAGAGAGACCTGTCAGTGGTAACACTACCACACAAAGTTACAGACAGACAGGACACTAAACACAGAGGCAACAATATCCTTAAAATGTATATTCTACCACAATACTGCTGAAAAATATAACGAAACTACAGCACCCCTTTGATGTTGTGTACATTTAAACGCTATATGCATGCATCAAAAGAGACAAAACATGTTCCTTTTTTAATAAAAGAAACTATTTAGATTCAAGACACTACAGTAAATCAGCAGCGAATATTCGGCGCGTCCTTCAACTCGTGTTTTTCGGTTTATTCAAGGCATTCATTTTGTTATTCTACAGTATTGTTGTTTTATAGTTATTTGTTAATGTATATAACCCAATTTGTGTTCTTTGAAATTGAAAAGGATATTGTGTTTGATACTTTTGTTGCAGTTGTATATATGTCTTAAAGTGGACCTATCATGCTATATTTGAATAATATAGTGTAGGATCATACCTATATAAGGCATATTTATACTTTTTTATTTTCAAAATACCAAACAGATCATGCATTTTAGCCATGCCTCATTTTGCTCAATTTGCACTTTTTTTTAGCTCTGCTCTGCAAGGGCAGCCCCTTTTTCAGAGATTTGGGTATGGAGGAAAATAGAGAGGGTTGTGTTTTCTGACACTTGGTGAGTTCCCTGGAACACCGGGGACACATATTCATGTATAAAGACGTACAAAAGTGCATTTTGCATGATAGGTCCCCTTTAAGTGTAATTTGGCTTCCTATTTTGTATGGACATGCTTTTATTTTGAAGGAGAGTTAGCGCTGTTGCTATGGAAACAACGTGAAAAGGAGCGAAGATTAACGGAGAAAAGTCATCTACATATAAAGACGGAGAAAGTAAACAATAACGTTTATGGTAAAGTGTTAGCCCCCCCCGAAGAGGCACAAGCTCTTACGTTGATATTGGAGATTTCAAACAATTCAATTTGCCAGCCGCAGTGCTAAATAAAAAAAACGAATATCCGAATAACGAAATTGAAAACCGAATAGTAGGCCAACGACCGAGTATTCGGGTACAGCCCTATCGCATTTACAACAACATGATAAAACAGTCACTTTAACATTTATCTTATGATCTGTGTTTTTGATGGAATAAAGTATAGACATAATAAATAATAAAAAACTAAGTTAAAAAAACAACCAAAACAGATCAGAATTAAAACATGGCAGAGGCCTAGGCTGTAAAAAAAAGAAATATTTCATAAAAAGGGAGAGCATCAGTGTGGCCCTCAGGCTCAGCGGGGTCACTCACATGCCACCTTGTCGCTGGGCACAAATCGGATCTCTGTGATCACTCCTTCTTCGTCTTCATCACCACTGTCACTGCTGTCGTCTTCTTCGTCATCATCCACGGCTTTCTCTGCCATTTCTACCACATTCTCCCCTGCCAGGACAGAAGGTGACACACATGGTTAAAATACAGTTTTGTGAATGATCCTCCGAACATTGATTGCATCCCGTGTGTTTCTCTCACCTTTGATCTTGCCGTTGACCATGACGTACAGGTGCTCCTGTGGGTAAGCGCTGACGTCTCTGGAGATGGCATGCAGGCCGATGTTGGGATAATCCAGAAAGAATCCCAGCCCCGAGCCATCGAACCATGACAGCTGCCTGCCAAAAGACACACACATCTAACAGCTGATGCTTCACATAGTGTCCACACACATCGAATAAAAAGGTACATAATTTCATTAAGGTACTTCCAGGGCATCCAGAACAAGTTTTACAGACCGTGGGAACATTAATCCCAATTTCAGGAAGTGACTTGGAATGGAAAGTCAGGTTAAGTGAGAGTCAGTATCTGAAAGCAGCTTCGGTCTTATGTTCAAATAAAAACAACCTGACTGCAGGGCTGCAACTACACTATTTTTTATAAATCAATTACCAACTATTGCAAAAAAGTGCTTTTTCAAGACAATTATAATTATGTATAACCAATTTGTATTCACTCATATTAATATCACAAAATAAAATCAATTAAATCCTCAGATTTGAGAACCGATCTGACATTGAAACGTGAACCGAAAATCTGACTATGAAAATAGTTATTAATATTCTGATTGACTAATCTAGTATTAGATAGATCCTTTCATCTCTACCGGTTACACATCCTACAAGCAACTCGTTTGTGTATCTGCTACAGATTTGCAAGACTTTGTAAAATAAAGTGCTTCTAACTTTTTCACCACTGTACTTTTTGGGTGACAAATGATGTGTTTTTTTATCCAATACATTAGTAATTATTATTTTGAAAGTGACTACTCCGGAAGTGGCTAGCACGCCGAGTGGAGCATCTGTTTTTAAACGTTCTATGCTGTTTATTGGTTTATTTGAATACAATTCATATATTTAACTCTAACAACAATTAAGATTCAACACCGAACATAAACTAACACTGGTGTTGTAAAGACAAAAACAAGCGCCACGTGCATCACTTACGTTTCTGCGACGTACAGCGTGCCGCAGCCCAGCTTCTGGCCGTCCATCACCGCCGTGGTCTCGGCTTGCTCGTGTCGCACTCCCTCGGTGGGAGGATGGAGGTCTTTCAGCAGAACCATCGTTAACGTGTGCAAGAGGGTAGAGACACAGGACCCCGGTGACAGCAAGAAGCTGTGTGTTCTATTTCGTGCCACAAAAGCTTGCTGATGTACCCCGTATAACTTGTGTGAGCTGGATGCAGATAAACTGCGAGCTATGCGGTTCTTCTCTGGGATTAGCTGAACCAGGCCGAGGCCTCCGGAGAGCAGGACACCGGGGCGGACAGTCTGAAAACACACCTTAAGGAAATTGTTGAAGAACTCGTTGCTCCTCGCTGTCGACCTTTCGAAGCTGAAATATCGCGGCAAGATAAGTCCAAGCAATACGTCAAAAAAACAATAATCACGTGACTCACGCGAACAAAGCGTGGTTGGGTTAAATTGACGGTTACGTCTGTTTTACGTAACATCCCTATTCCTGAAGCCATGCTCCGTAAAAACATTGTGGCCCAATCCCAAACCGCCCCCTACACCCTACCCCTACACACTACCCCTACACACTACCCCTCCGTTTGCGCGTTCGCGCGGAGGGTCCGCCACATTAAGTGCTGTTCCAAACCAACGAGTGTGGAGAGGTGTGGAGGGGGAGGGGGCTATCAAGCTCTCAAACAGCGAGTCTGCATCGGTGCTGACTTGAGACCATGGATGTATAATAAGAACGATGACGTAGTATGCTTGAAATAGTGGCTCTGAAGCAGCTTTACTCGCGATTGAGAAACACCCCGAGTCTGCAGCGGTGCTGACTTGAGACCGGTCTCTACCTGACCGGAGTCACGCTGTGTGTGTCCGTCAGGAAACACGCTGTGAACAAGTAGTTCCAGCAAACATCCACTGATAAACTGCGATGTTAACAACCTCATGATAACCTCGTATGTTTTTAACTTAGGATCGTACCTGTGTTTAGTCTAGAAAAAGGTAAATGTGTGCATTTTATGATAAAGTTGTGTATATTTACAGACTGTTGCAAAAACTAAGAAGCTTATAAACATCAGGTTTAAAACTAAAAGAGCTTTACAAAAAAGTAACACAATGAAAGATGTTTGGAGTTTTATTTGAGTTCTTAATTTACATTTTTTGTCTAAGAGATGCTGATTTGAAACCGTTGTTACATACAGTTACGGCATTTCCTGTTTCTGCCAGAGAGAGGGGAGTTTGTCCCAAAGCTTACCGCTGTATTTACTCCCTCCATCTGACAGGAGGGAGCCTCGTTGAGCCTCGTCACATTGGGCTTTAATGGTAAAATAACTAATATTTATAACTTAATTAATGATTGCATGCAATTTTACCTATTAAAACCTGGCGATTAAATCATTTTATTTTGTAGATTTCAACCATATGGTGGGTGTTTCTCAATCGCGAGTACGCTTGCTTGGTAGCACATATCTGCCGAGCATCTTGCTTCAGAAGCGAGTCAAGAATACTTCCTGACATTCGGAAAACGCTAGCAAGTGTGCAGGTGTGCGTCATATGAGAGGCCCCGCCTTACATCTTCCGCCACAGATTTGGGGAAATTGGTCCGTGCGCAAAGCATTGTGGGGATTTGAAGACCGCGGAGTCTACTCATGTGCAGCCTCGATATTTCTCCAAACAGAGTACGCCAGGCTCGGTAGATTTCCAAGGCCCGTTCTCATTTCAGCAAATGTCCCTCCTCGACTCCTCGACTCCTCGGTCCTCCGGTAGTGACCCGGAAATGAATTTTAGCGCGCCATGTTGAAGGACATCTCATTTCTCGAAATGCACATCGAGGACCGAGCATCGAGCGTCGAGGAGCTATAACCGAGGATACACTGATGGGTCCTCCACGGCTCCTTCGTGGATGCATTTCCGGCAACAGTGATGTTTCAAAGAGTCGAGACGCACGGCCGGACTTATCTCAGCCAATGACAGCTCTGCATGCATCCCCTGGATATTATTTTATTAACTGCTTTCATCGCGACGCGATGTTTACAGTGAGAACAGCTGTGAGGTCCGTGCAGAAAGCAGAGCAGTGTGTATAATATATATATCTCAGTATAACAGGCCTACTCTCTTTATTTGCTTTAGTTTAGTAGATATCTACAAACAAAGAGTCGATATTTTTCTAAAACCATTTAGTGCTTCACAAAATAAAATACACAACGGCTGTAGCCTGATGATATGCTTTAGGAGCTGTAGGTGCGTGTGTGTAGTGTAGGTGTGTGTGGTACAGTGTGTGCGTAGATGCAGCGGACAGACAGGTCTCAGTTGGTTTGGTGTCCTCTGCTTACTTGTAATACTTGTAAATAAAACTTTTGGCCCGTCATTTATTTCCCTCATTGTAGCGACCAGAGAGGGGGGGGGGATATATCCAGTCTCTGATAGTGTTACGTTATTATGAGAGTGCTCTGTTTGATACTGAAATTGTATATATTTATATAAATATATACATATATGTGTGTGTGTCTGTGTGTATGTCCGCATCTGTAGCCTGTTATTGTCTCATTATACCGCACTGTGAATGAATTAAAAGTAAATATATAAGTCGTCATGAACACATCTGTCCATCAGACAGAGGGCTGCTGTGCCTCCTGTCATCATTAATGGACGTCTCTTTAAAATGACCGCTCAGAGGAGAGGAGTTCTCATTTCTCTAACCACCTGCTGCTTCCCCTCCTCTCTCCTCGGCTCCCCTCCTCGGGTCCTCCGCTCGCATCTCCTGTAGGCGGGACTAAGGGTCCTTCTCAGGTCGATTAAATGGAATCCTTGCGTCCCTCACTTGCTTCGTTTCCCTGCGTTTAGTCCCTCCCACCAGGGAAGCATGGAGAGACGCAAGGAAACCACGAGAAGCAGGGAAATGAGTTTTAAGAACAATGGGACGTCCTTTCCTCCGGAGCGTCACGTGAAGCGACGTCCGTTTGTGATGACGCTGCAGAGCTGATCGTCTGACAGCAGCTCTGTCCCCGTTATTTTCACAAACACCCCCGCCTCTGTTAGTACACATTTACTGACACAAACATTTGTATCATCTGTTGTAGACCCAAATACATTAAATAAAATAAGAACTCATTCTCAAAAAAGATAAACGCCATTCTTAAAATGTATAAACGAACAATAGTTGGATTAATATTGATTAGAGTGCACAATAGAAATAAAATAATTCAGAGAAGAAAAAGAGATATGTTATCTATCAAAACCCAGTTATATTAACATTCATTGGATTGCACACTTTGTTTGTGTGGATATGTAGCAAATGAACATGTTAAATAGCACTTACTGAATGGAAATGACAATAAATGAAAATGTAAAACGAAAAAGCGATCATGAAAATGTTTCCAATAAATGAATAAAATACTTTTTGACCACTTTGTTGTTCAGATATATCACATATTTGTAACTGAATGATGCATTCATTGAAACAAAACACAGTATAAACTGAGGAGTGAGTCCCGTGAGTTTCATGTGTTTTCTTCACTCCGCTGGGAAACTCTGCTCTCATGTCAAGAAGCATCAGATCAGCGCATGCACTGCATCGTCCAATCAGTGAGCGATACACAGTAAGGGGGCGGAGAGAGTATCTGAGGATTTCACCGGAGGATGGTCTGGTGGTTCCTCAGTTATCGCTCCTCCATTATCGCTCCTCGCTCCTCGATCCTCGGTCCTCCGGCAGAAATAAGAGCCATGGGACGCTACTCAAGATGGCGCAGACAAATCAACTTCCGGTGATACCGAGGACCGAGGACCGAGGAAATGAAAATAGTCGACCTGAGAAGGACCCTAAGTCTCGAGGATAGGAGTCGAGGAGGGGAGTCGAGGAGGGACATTTGCTGAAATGAGAAAGGGCCCAGGTATGCTGGAGATTGGAACAGTACTTCGGCGGCACTCGATGACGTAGTATGCTTGAAATAGTGGCTCTGAAGCAGCTTTACTCGCGATTGAGAAACACCCACAGTCTATGGTTTCAACGGGATGTGCTTATGTGTAATTGTCAAGCGGCAAACTCTGGGGAAGAGCCGGGACGCCAATACGGAAGTGCCACAAACTGCAGTTCATATATTGGCCGATAGGCGCTGACTGCAGAAAGGAGCAATTTCCATAGACCCCCATGTTAAAATGCCCAATTTCACAGCCTAAAAAAACATGTTTCTACCCATGGATCCAATAAATATTATTATAGATATAGTTAGATTCCACCTTCATGATTATGAATCTGTGAGTGAATTGTTTTCTAACATGACCCTTTTATTTATATTAGGTCTTAAAGTTTTTGCATAAATTAGGGCGTGGTCACATTGAGTGACAGCTCTGTCAAGTGACTGCTGCTGTTAGCTTCTTGTCTCTCTGCTAGCTGCTCCGTCTCCGTGAAGCTACAGGGACTCTTGCCTGCTCAGTTCATCCAGGGAAC
This sequence comes from Lindbergichthys nudifrons, assembly GCA_943590975.1. Taxonomy (NCBI): domain Eukaryota; kingdom Metazoa; phylum Chordata; class Actinopteri; order Perciformes; family Nototheniidae; genus Lindbergichthys; species Lindbergichthys nudifrons. The sequence goes on from CALSBW010024217.1 coordinate 38,760, forward strand.
ACAACTTGACCCCGGCCGTGTTTGTTTGTTCTTCATGCTTATATATCGGACTATTGTGACTCGCTCTGCGGTTAAAACAGACGGTGCATGAATGCCGTTTTGCGGTAAGTGAAATTCGAGTACTTTATTTATGTGTTTATGATTTTAATCAGCTACGTAATGCATGTTAAGGCTTGGGTTAGCGTGTACGCGAGTGGTAGCTACATCGGTGCTAACGATGCTAATCGTATCCTCCAAGTTAACTTAAAACCATAGACTGTATATATAAAGGTTAAAACGAAATAGACAAGTGTTAAGCGTTAAGTGGGATAATACTGTAGAACAAACAGCTTCTGTTTGAGGTTGATAAAATAAAGTCATCCTTGTAACTTAGAGAGATATTTTATTATGTAGGTAGGAACTGTATGCATTGCTAAGGTTAATTTAAATTGGCTATGCTCAAGTATGTAGACAAGCTAACGTCGAAGTAGTATATGTGAAATCAACCTCACAATAAGATGTGTGTATATTACAATTATTAATGTCATATTTCAAGATGATTACTTAGATATTACAATATGGTTGGTTGAGCTGGAGTTCATTATTGAGCTTACACGTTAACATCACAGTCATCTGAAGAACGAACCCAAATCTGGTTGTTTTTATTAATTGCATTACCAAATTGGTATCAAATAAATAGTAAGCATTGGTAACACAACTTCCAAAGTTACGGTAAAATAAAAAGGACCCTGACTCGGACAATACACAATCCAACATGTTCAACAGAACAGTTATATTGTTTGTACACATGGTTATTTACATATATATATGTTTGTTTAAAGTCTCCAGGTGATGCATACAGGCTGGACCAGAGAGTGAGAGACAGAACTGGACTCCTCACAGCAGTGAACTTCAGCACAGGTACAAATACTCTTTTTTCATACCGTACAAAGAACCAAGAAAGATATTGGTTTAAATAAATGAAGTATTGACTTTAATACACTGCTATACATTCCATTAAACAATACTAAATACTAGATCACCTACACATCAGTGAAGTTGAGGGTTTCTTCCATGCAAAGGGTTACATTTAGATGTTAACAAGCAATATGACTGTCAGCTTTCTAATTTAAGGTATTGAAGGCAAAGCTATTAGTGAGAACTGCTATTTATCTCTCAATATTGTCTGTGAAAAACGTGGTCAAAGTGATTCTTTCAGTGAGACAACAGAGCAAGCTTCTACAGTTGCACTAAGTTTTGATAACAGTTAAATATTATTTTGATAATAAAATATATTTCAATGTTGATGAATGCCATACTGTTCATTCATAATCTGATTGTCTTTGTAGCTCACTGTTGAAATAAAATAAAACATTACAATTACAAAATAATTATATCTACAGCCCCTAAACACAAACGCACCTCTTTCATAAATAACACACTTGTTCTGCAATAATGTTTTATGTTTCTTGTCATTTTTGTTAGGAAAGGACATGCCTGAAAGACACAACTCAACATTTTCTCCTTCTCTGAGGGTCAAGAAGAACATCCAAGAGGAAAATTAAAAGCTGATGTTATGAGATGTTAAGACCAGAGGCCTGTACTACGAAACTGGATTTTCCTAACCTGGATATGTTTGAGTTAGCCGGTTGGCCCAATCCAAAACATACGCGCTCTGGCTAAACTGTACTACGACGCTGGTTATCAAGTGGATCGCTCAAGCCAGCGGTGTCCTATCTAGTTAGGTGCGCGTTCACATGAAAGGGGTGGTATTTGGAGCATTCGACCAATCTCAAACACGGACAAGCGTACTGACAGCGCAGCGAGTCATACTTCCTGAATGAAAAGTGAACTTTAATATTAGTCAAATATGAAGAAGTTAAACTTTAAACATCCATGACTTAAACACTTTATCCAGGATAAAAGCCACATAGCTGCACCTGCAAGGTGAATACAGCTGGTAAAAGAAAAAGCGTTTGAATGCGTACATTAACAGGTTTATGAAATCACTGCCCCGTCCAAGACACGATCTGACTTTCATTACATTTGACTCGAGTGTTTCGTCAACTTAATGTGTTGCTTAAAATAATACTTCTGCATACAGTATGTGACACTGAGTGTTGCACGGCCAGATACGGCTCAAGAAGCTGACTCAAATAAGGAAATATATGATACATTATGATGTGATATGATATGAATGATAATGGGACACATCGACGTCTGCACTCACAGTGCCGCGGACTGTACTTAATGTTACTTTGATCCGGTTACTTCTGTTGTGGCAGATATTTAAGTAAGCTTTCTTAACGCTAATGTTATAATAGTCAGATTGCTCTGAAGATGGGAGGGGATATTCTATTAATTTTCACGTTCACAGTCAGTTGATTTTTGCCGGCCGTCTTTCCTGCAACGGCAGTTTTTCTGTATTTCCTCTATCCTGTAATATGAATTGATCGCTTTAAACTCCGCACACGGAGCTCTGATTGGTCAGCAGGCGGTGCTTTCACTGAGTTGATCTCTTAGCCTGCAACCTAACCTGCTCCGGAGCAGGTTTGCCGCTCAGCATAAGTTACCATGGAAATCTAGCCTGCTAAAAAGAGAACCAGCGTCGTAGGACCGGAAAGCCCGAGATTTCCCTGAAGTTAGCCGGCTAAGCGAAAATCCAGCTTCGTAGTACAGGCCTCAGTACAGGACATTCACTAAGAAACTACTTTTATTGTGAAAACAAAGTCAGCTGATCGAATGCACATATTTCCACATCTACACTCCATCAGCTGATTATTTCTATTTGCCTCACTTCATGAGCTTCACAACATGTACCTTGTACCGCAGAGTTTGCAACCTCACAAATAAATGGGGCCAATCTTCAGTCGGATGTGAATGTGTAATCTAACATGTTCAGTAAGAATAATGGACAAAAGGAGTGCAAATACAAATTCAATTTATTGAAATGTGAACCAAAAGTTAATCAAACATGTTTTAAATAAAAAAAGCACATATGGACAGAAGGTGTAAACCTATTAAATGTATAAGTAAACACATTTAGTCAAATAAAGTGACAGACTAGGCCTGATCAGGTGGTATCAGCTATGCATGGGCTCCTCCATCAGGCCTGGTCCTCCTCACAGAGGAAAGACCCTCAGTCCTCTCCAAACCAACAGACAGGACGTCCATCACACGGAGGTTTCTCCCTGAAGTCTCTGCAGCTCTCTGGACACCACGCTGTCTCAATCCGTCTACACTCCACACTGAATATGAGAGGGGAAAAATGAAAATAATAAATGCTTTAGACAATAAGAAATATAAAGTTGACTGTTGAGTTGCTCAGTTTTTTTAGATTGTCAATACTATTACTGTATAACTAATATCTCAGGTTAAGAGGCACCTTCAAATAAAGATGGGTCTTTAAATACATTTTGTCTTTTGAATTGTTTGTCTAAACTCAAGGATCTAGAACTGGTACTTGTAGTTTTAATGATACAGTCTGGTTATAATGCTGCTTGGAGGAGGCCTCACAGGTAAGAGCACTAACTAGCTACCATCACATGTACCTTAGCTTGACTTAAATGTATTAAACGTATAATTAAGTGATAGCAAAATATAAATAACTAATGTCATGCAAACATATTAATTTGCTTGATTCCAGTGTTGCATTTAGCACATTGAATACAAACGTTAAGGGATTTTAAGATTCTGAAGTATTATGCTAAAAACTCAACTTATTATTTATAGTTTTGGTGAATAGTTTCATGTCCGCTTACCTTAGAAACGTAAAATGTGACGGCAGTGTGCAGATGGGTAGCATGTTAGCTTAGCTTCTTAGCTTGAGCTAGCTCTGTTACTTCCAGCTCGGAGGCAGCAGGTCCCGCCTCGGCTCCGCCTCTTTGCCCTTATTTGGAGCAGGCGGGAGTTAGACTCTGACGCCACTGTCGAGCCGTTAGTGGCCGACTCCGCCTACTAAGGGCTTCTCGGCAACTCTGCAGAATCCTATGGGTGACGTCACGGACCCTACGTCCATTTATATATACAGTCTATGGTAATTGTATGCTCTTGACGCAAATGGTATATATATGTAGTGTCTCACTGTAGCCACTAGAGGGCAGACAAGTAAAACAACCGTGAAGTTCGGTGATACTTTACACAACACAATTACAAGTAACTCTAAATGAATAAATACGTACAAAAAACAAGTTAAATTAAAATAATAAAACTTGATGTAGTCCTTATTTACAGAGAAATACATTTAATGTATACATGGTTATATGTAAAAAAAATATGATTCAATTACATTTCTGTTTAGCAACATCACTACACTAGGTTTTTATCTCCAAAGACCATGGTTCAAATTCGCATTTTAAAACTGAGTTGTACAGTATTACAAAAATAACTTGAAACATAAAACATTCATCCCTATTTCAGCAGCTCAGCTGGGACTTCTTCACAGCAGAAACATCCACTTCAAGGCTTTTAGGATTTAAATACATTTCTTGTAAAAAATCATTTCAGGAATGAAAATAAGGCACCGACACAGTGAGCTTTTGAGGAGATGCCTTGGGTGTTGGTTTTTAATAACTTAGAAAACATTTATGTTACAGCAATACTACAGTAACAGTACAACAGAGAAATGCAAGGAGCCACCTTCACGTTCAGTGGAGCCCCTGAATCACGGCACTGGGTCTGAACTTTTGAAAAGCAACAGATTTTGCCACAGTGCCAACACAGTCACACCGGGTTCAGTGGAATTATGTGGGGCAGGGGGCATGAACACACACTACTCTCCCCATCCTGTTCTAACAGGTGGGGCGGTTCATCTTGCCTTTAAGAGTTCTCAGAGGGTTTTATCACTGGTGTCCAAATGCTGTCACAAACTCTCCACCAGGACAAAAACATATCCGGTGTAACAGATTGAATATTGGTTCTGAATCTATATTTAAAACGTTTTTTCTGAGTCTAACTGAGCTCATCAATTATAAGAAATATTTGTGATGATACAATAATGTGCTTCTGCCTTAAGGAGGGTTTTCCAATACACTCTGTTTAAAATCTAAGAAATGTAATCTAGACATGTATGTGCAATGGGATCTTCAGAACAACACGTTATCAAACAAGTTATCAGGTAATGAGTCCCTGTACGAAGAGTATTTATTTAATGGATTTGGACTTTCCCCAAAAGGAGGTCCCAAAACACCTGAGCATTCACAGGAAAGTACCTGAAAGAACATTTAGACATTTAATGAAGAGGCCCCTCAAATCTCCAGCCATCTGCACATTTTGTTTTGTCAATTTCTCTGAGTGAGACAGCAGGGCCAGTACGTTCCAGTTATCCCAGTTACTAAATCAACCACTCAATCTTTTGATGGAGCTTTGGGGCGCTGAGAAGGTCTTCTAACATTCTGTATTTGTGACTCAAAAATCGAACATTATTGCAAAGATTAACTGATCAATTTCAGATATTTTCTCTCAATGTCTCCTGATATAATCTGAGGAATACACTTGATTTATTTTTGTTTTCAGTCATTACAGTAAGTCCTTCCAAGTATGATAACCCAGTGACCAGGCAGAAGCAAAAAGGTGCTCACTGAGAAATCCATGTCCTTTTTAAGATGGAACAAAATCTGAAAAAAACCAACTTTCTCTTTGTCTGAAGGTTTCCTCTGTATGTACATCTTCAGTTTCAGGATGCCCTTCACATCGTTTTTTCATTTTAGTTTTGGTCTGACAACTGACAGAAGCATTTCCCCATGTGCTAAACACTGTGTGTAACATATCACTCTGCACAGGAAACATTCCTAAAGTTGGAATCAGCTCGTCCTCCAACTCTGTATACTGGTGACGGTCCTCTGCCTTTGTTCAGTAGTGTTATTCCTTTTCTGACATTTTACAATAAAGAAAGAAAATGTTTCTCTGTTTGAATCTTTGCTGGTTAAGGAGCACTGCTAAATCAAACTGCATTTACCCAGAAAGCTCGAGATGATGGGAGAGTAAACTTGAACTTGGATAACGCTAATGAAATATAAATCACTGACTTTTGTTGTGTTTGAAAGCAGTGCTTATGAAACATGTGATCATCGAGGCTCAGAGGAGATCAGGCCATCTCCATCAAAGTGAAGAAGGACCTTCTGGATTTAGATCAAAGTCAAATCACTTCTACTGCCACTCACAGCCTTGATGATAAAACATATTGGAGACATGTTTTTCACTCTGAATGAAAGTCTAGCTGAGGCAGTATGAAGCGTTCAGTATCAGGTAGTTATCAACTGCATTTGATAAGGTATTTATCTGATCAAACTAGAAGGCACTATGTTTTTTGACATACTACCATATCCTCTTTCTACTGAAAAAAGCCCATTTGTTGCTTTTATTTAAAACATTTTTTAAAAAGAATGTGTCTGAACTTCAATGTGTACTTTATTTTACACAAGTGTCTCCGTTTAGTTTTGTTTCAATTTCAGCCAATTTCAAATGATGTCATGCCTATTAACATTTTACTTATCATAAATATGTTTCTTAGTCTATTAAACATCTTCATAGCTAGCGAACATGTTGAAATGTCAAACGATCATATTTTTGCAGAAAGAAAGTACCAGTCAAATGTGAGGTGTTTAAAGAATGTGATGAAGAATGTGGCAGCAGTGGGAGTGACTTGTCTCCGTTTAGAGCGCTAAATCTGTTCTCACAGTTTGGACATCATCTGTTTTCAGCTCAACTAAACCTTTGTACTGACACCGAGTCTGCCCTCTGCAGGAAGTGACAAACCGCTGTCTGATCTCAGCAGGTCAGAGGCTGTCAGAGCTGGACTATCATGTGACTGTGACGGAATGTTCCATTCTGCTTGGCAGGGACCCTCCGTCAACACACACCTCCACTGTAACACCAGAGAACACCCCAGCACTTGACATGTTATCAAACCTCTAAATATGTCTGGGCAGTTTATGGATATCATTCAGATATCATGAGAATAGATTTGGAATATTTAAAATCCTAATATTGTAATTAACGTACCTTCCTGATTTGAAAGGCTGCATTACAGGCTGATTTTATATTTTTGATTATGTTTCTTTACCCACGAGGTCATTATATCCACATCACAGATGATTATTTATCAAAAATCTACAATATGGTTGCTATATCAATATGGTGTCTCAGGTATAAAATCAGATGTGTGACTCCACATGAAGGTGAGCAGTGTTCTGCAGAGTGAACAGGAGCAAAGCAGTGACACCCCCACACACCTCCTCTCCTTCATATAGAAAATATAACACTATCTTTTACAACAGGACTAAGAGAACAGACATCTATTATCTTACAGCGTACAAGGCAGAGTCTGTACAGCAGACCTGGGACCAGCAGAGAGAGAGCAGGGTGAAGCAACACTTCAGCTGGGGGACGGGGGACGGGGGACGGGGGGGACTGTGAAGTCTGAGTCCACTGTAGCCAACATTATCAGACTGTGGGGGGGCAGGAGCAGCTTATTGATGCACGTTCAGGTGATCCTGGTCAACTTGAGTAAAGGGAAGTCATTGAATGAAGCATCCATCATTTACGCCCTGAACCATGGCCGTACGCAGGATTTTATAAATACGGAGGTCCTTGAATACTCCTGATAGGGGGGTTCAGGTGTCCCCACAAGCATTTGGGATTTCCCTGCAGTAGATATGTGCTTTTTAAGACATTAGAAGGGGCAGACGTTGGATAACAAGTAGATTTAAAACCATGAGTGATCTCTGAAGTAGTTCTGCGTGAGAATCAGATCAAATGCTGCTGGACATGCAGAGGAGGATACAATGATCTAAAGTCATGTTGTCAACGTTGTGTTGAGTTGTTGACGTTAAGGTGACGCCATCTCTCCCTTTATCTCTCTCTGGGATCTACTCTCTCCCTTTATCTCT
>CALSBW010024217.1:67632-82770 GCA_943590975.1 Lindbergichthys nudifrons
CTATTGTGGGAAAAGTACACCAAAGTACTCCGGTGTGAACGCACCTAGTGTGCATCGTGCGAACGAGATACTTTCTCTCTTTTTTTCTTTTCCATGAATCTTTAGGGGCTCTGTAGATGACAGAGAATTATATGCATGATCTTTGAATAAAGTGATCATAGATGTTGATACTGTGATGTCGGGGCAACCAGCAGGAGACAGCTCAGGGAGCAGAGCTTTGTCGGGGGTTAAAAACTTGAATGGCCTTCAGTTTATCTGGAGAACTGCAGAAGTTTACTGCCACCACAGGCACTGTGCGGAGCTCCTGCGGGACAGACATGTCCCGCAGATTGTCTCTGTGGTGAATAGAACCGTCCTCCATAAGGGACTGTTGTTAAGAACACAGACAAATCAATTTTTATTTGCCTGCTATGATGGTTCTTCAGGACTGCTTCTTGAGCTCAAATCACACTTTCGCAGACTTTTCTGGTGATTTTAAAGTAGATGACAATGTATGTGTGTCGATTAAGAGAAAAAGATGCCTGGTTTTCTTGTTATTACTGTCAGGAAATGTAAGACATAACCCTGGACCGCCCAGTAGTAGTAGTCAGATCGCTGATTTTAAATATAGGTTTGGGTTGGGATTCATCCACTTAAATGTGCACAGTCTTTTACCTAAACTAGATTTTGTCCGCATTTGGGCGAGCTCGACTGACGCAGATGTCATTGTTTTATCAGAGACGTGGCTAAATAAATCTATTTTGGCCTCTGACATCTACTTAAATGGTTACAATGTATATCGTACCGACCAACTTAATAAAGGTGGTGGCGTTGCAATTTATGTGAAAAATAAGTTTTGTGTAACCAAGATGGTTTCCAAATCAATTAGTAAACAACTAGAATTTTTAGCCTTAAATATCGAAGTAGCAAAGAGTCAACAGGTCATGGTGGTGGGCTGCTACAGACCCCCCTCAGCTGTCAAGGACTCCTTGTCTTCGTTGGCAAAACTTTTATCTCAACTTGACTACAAGGAAATAGTGCTGCTTGGTGATTTGAACTGGGACTGGTTAACTTCTGTGTCAGAGGATTTTAAAAACCTTTGTATCTCTTTGAATGTTACTCAGATTATAGACAGTCCTACTCGCCCTAACATTAAGTCCCCAAATAAATCCTCCCTAATTGATCTCATTCTAACTAATGTTCCCCATAAATACTCATCTGTGGGAGTATTTGCTAGTGATGTGAGAGACCACTGTGTTGTAGCCACAATTAGGGACACTAAGGTCCAAAAGGTTAAACCTCGCATTATCAGTAAGAGAGACATAAAACATTTTGTGGAGCAGGGTTTTGTTGAGGAAAGATCGATCTGTGTGCTGATGTAGAAACTGCATGGTCTTATTTGTATCTTGGTTTTATGGAGATCATTGATAGAAATGTACCCCTGCGTACATTTAGAGTAAAGGGACGAGACAATCCTTGGTTTTCTGCTGAATTATCTAGTCTCCTACATGAGAGAAACAAGGCCTGGGCAAAGGCTAGGAAATCTGGCTCAGAGGTAGAATGGCTGCGTTTTAGGCAGCTAAGGAATAGCTTCACTTCACATGTCAAAAGTGCTAAGTCGAAGTATTATCTGTCAGTTACCACAGAAAACCTGAATAATCCTAGAACATTTTGGAAAGCCATAAAATCGATATCCACCGGTGATATCCGTAATGAGCTACCTCCGTGCCTTACCACAGCATCTGGCACTATATCGGACAGGGCCACCATGTTACATTGCTTTAATGAGCATTTTGTGTCCTGTGGCTCTCTGTTTGATTCTGTGACTAACTCTGCTTCTGTGAACACCTCAGTCTGTGACTCTGAACAATGTGGTCTGGAAAACCCTTTTAGTTTTACTCCTTTTACTGTTGATGTTGTTCATTAAGCATTATCTAAGTTAGATCCTAAGAAACCGGCCGGCCCGGACAACGTAGAACCTTTCTTTTTAAAGATAGCTGCAGATTGTATTGCTCCACCTCTCACTACTCTTTTTAACCTCTCCCTCAGCACAAACACAATTTTAAAAATATGGAAGTCAGCTTATGTCCTGCCTCTACTAAAAGGAGGGGAGGCCACCTTATTAAATAATTATAGGCCCATCTCCAAATTGTCAGTTCTGGCGAAGGTTCTTGAAAGCCTAGTGAGTGAACAGGTAAAGGAGTTTTTATGTAAAAATGACATCCTGTCTAAACATCAGTCAGGCTTCAGAAAGCAACATAGCACCATCACTGCCACAATGAAAGTGGTGAATGATGTGGCGAGTGTCTTAGACAAAAAGCAGAGTTGTGCAGCTCTATTTATTGACCTTTCCAAAGCGTTTGATACCGTCGATCATCGCATCTTAAAGCAGAGGCTACTCAGTATTGGCATATCCAGTCATGCAGTGGGGTGGTTTGTGAACTACCTCTCTGAAAGGTCCCAATGTGTTCAATTTGATGGGCTGTCTTCTGAGTGGTTAAACATTACTAATGGTGTTCCTCAAGGTTCTGTTTTAGGTCCACTTTTATTCTCCATCTACATCAATAGTTTAGGTGAAAATGTGGATGAAGCTACTTTACATTTTAATGCGGATGATACCGTGATGTACTGTGCAGGTCCCTCCGTTAAGGAGGCGGTTGTTAAACTACAGGCTGTTTTTAATATTATTCAGACTCAGCTCTCTGAACTTAAGCTTCTTTTAAATGTTGAGAAAACTAAGGTAATACTCTTTTCTAAAGCCAAAAAGACACCAGAGACTGCTTTGGATATTGTGACTATGCAAGGACAAGTACTAGAAGTGGTTGCCTGTTACAAATACCTTGGTATCTGGCTTGATGATTGTCTCTCTTTTAAACTTCAGGTCATTAATCTGCTTAAAAAGCTGAGGGTTAGACTAGGTTTCTTTTTCAGAAACAAGTCCTGTTTCTCACTTGAGGCCAGGAAAAGGCTCTGTGACCTTTTGACCTGTGCTGGACTATGGTGATCTAGTCTATATGAATGCACCTGCCCATTACCTGATCAAGTTAGATGCCGCCTATCACAGTGCGCTGAGATTTATTACGGGAGGTGTGTGGCGTAGTGGATAGAGCGTTGGATAGAGCGTTGGTGTTCGGATCAAGGGAGCACAGGTTCAAACCCCACTGCAGTCAGCATGTCGTTGTGTCTCTGGGCAAGACACTTCACCCCAAATTGCTCCTGTGGGGATTGCCCACAGTTTTGAGTATGTACGTCGCTTTGGATAAAAGCAACTAACAAGTAACATGTAATGTAATGTCAGGGTTTCCCACACATAGACTATACTTGGGCGGGCCGCCCAGGTATATTAACGGCCGCCCAAGTATATTTCGCGACCCATTTTATTCGTCCGCGACCACGACGCCATCTGCGATCGATTAACTTGTGGACAATGATCCCTCGCTCTACGCCTCCTGTACCCAGTCCTGGACTGGCCATCGGGAGGACCGGGGGGTTTCCCGATGGCCTGGCCTGTTAAGTGGCCTGCCTCACACAGGGTGACTGGCTGTCTACATGATGTGGCCTGCCGACATGGCCACTGTCATACAGATCATAAATCAAAGCCCTTGATTGGTCTCTTTGTGTCATTCAAGCTCGGGATAACCTCAGCTCAGGTGAGGTAACTTAAGGCCCTGACACACCAGGCCGAAATCGGCCGTTTTCGTTAGTCGGACGACGAAGCGTGCCCTCTCGCCCAAACTCAATTTTGTGTGTCCCGCACCGTCGGCCGTGACACGCTTTATTTGGCCTTTCATGGCCGACGCACAAAGAAATCATTCTGATTGGCTGTTCAGCTAGCGAATCAGTGCATGAGAAGCGAAACGGTTGCTTGAGAATGTCTTCCACAAGCAACACTCCAATGGCTGATAGCTCCAGTACCGCACCAAACATGTTTTCGATGGACGAGAGTGAAAATGGAACGCACACGCTATTTGTTGTTTGTTTATATCAGTCTGTTCTTCTTCTCTGTCTTCCGGTTGTTGCCTCTTTTGAATGACGAATACACACTACCGCCGCCTGCTGGTAAGGAGAGTTATTGCCACTCACGCATGCGCAGTTCGTACGTGCTCGGCTGAAGTCTTTGTGGTGTGTTCCAGTGCGACACATGGCCAAGACGCAGGAGAACACGGCGACGCAACAGTCGGCGTCGGCGTCGGCGAGTTCTCTGGTGACTGCTTGGTGTGTCAGGGCCTTTAGTCTAAGTTCTCAGTGGGTCTCAAGCGGTTTGGTCACCCTTTATGTAAACACATATTTCCATTTGAGAGGGTAGTGATTAGTAAAATATGCATGAATAAATAAATAAAAAGTTAACTAGGTGAAAAAAGGTAAGATACGCTAAAACTAGTCTTTGCTGCTGCCTCAAAGAGGAGAAGGGAGGAGAGGAGGGAGACAGGAGAGGCTGATTCAGGAAAATAAATAAATAAACAAGTTTCAGTGTTTTTTTCATATTGGAAATGGTATGTTATTGGTTATGGCCATGATTTTATGATTATTGAAATGTATACAGTTCTGTTTCATATAGGTGTTCCCATAGATCTAGTCTCTTTATTTGCCCCTCAAAGTGCACCAGATTGATGCATTTAACTCCAAAGTTTAAAAAATAATCTTACCGGGGAGCATGCCCCCGGACCCCCCTAGAGGAGTTGAGGTCCACCCCCACTTAAAATCACATTGATAGGTTCCTAAATACATTTACAATTTTTTTTAAATAGAAACCCATGTCGTAGATTTAAACTATAGGGCTATCACTATGGGCCCTGCCTGTACCTGTTCGCTCTGCCATCGCGTGAAGGGTCTGCTAACAAGCGACCAACAGAAAGGTTAATGTTAATGTTGTTGCCCCCCCCCCCCACTACCACCACCCCCCCAAGTATATGGAGAGAGAAAGATTATCTTTCAATCCCGTTTGAATTGTGCCACGAATTACACATGATGTTTGTCAATTTAAAAGATAGTTTTGCAAGTAAAAAAAAAAGTAACACATTTTTTTGTGTGAAACGCTCAATGAACTACATCTCTGGTCTCGCACAACAACACACGTCACCAAGATGGCCGTCACTACTGTCTTGCCAAAAAAAGGGATTGACTACCTTCACTATCACCACAATGAAACACATCCAGAAGAATGCCTGCCGGCCTGCCTTCCTTTGATTCTCTCTGAACTGCCTGATCTTTTTAATGTTTAATGTCAACCATTTGTGCAGATAGCATGAAGTAGAGAAGATCGTCGATGCTAATGTAGTGTTAGCATTTCTCCCCCGGGCTTAAATGGTGTATTATAGAATGATCACACCGGTGTGACAGTACTCTTCAAAGGGTTCACGAAATATGACTACTACTCTTACTGTTTAACATTGTGGGTTACTTAATGTTACTTCATGTTAAGGCTAATAAAAATTACAAGGCTAAGGCTGCAATGCTAACTAACATGCTTGCTACTAGCTAGGTAGCTAACTTGATCCAGCCACTCCTGGTCCTTTCATCAGACGGGAAGCAAAAGAACGAGCAAGACCCATTGCTGGTATGATTACAGCCTGGTACTAAGCACACAGGCATCTTGTTAAAGTTATCTTATCTTAGCTATCTCGTATTTAGTGGAGGAAAACAATTGTGTCATCAGTTATGACATGACTTACTGGGATTTGTAGTCTTTCTACTTACGTATTTTTCATAGTCTTATATTTCAACAGTTTTACGACAAACTGTGACTTTTTTGACATGGAAATGATTTTTTAAGATTGACAAACATCATATGTGTAATTCATGGCACAATTCCAACGGGATCGAAAGATACGTTTTCTCTCTCCATTGACTTCGATGCATAATTTTTCAGAAATAAGGTCCCATGGGGCGGAAGTAGATGGGCGTGACTTCGCCACAACAATTTGTATCGAAATAAATCAACATGGAACCAGTAATCACTAACTTTGTTTCCCCCGGCCCCTTATCGGAGAACACCCAGCTAGTAACCTAGCAACCAACCAAGCTTCAGCTAGCGGCAGTCAGAAACTCAGGTATCTTCTAATCTCAGTGGCGAGCCGTGAGCTTTATACCTAGGCCCTCTGACCCCCACCAATTCCCTCGAAAAAAAGAAAAAAAAAGAGTTATTACGTCACAGCGTATACTTCAGCGGAATATCAAAACAACGGCCCAGGGTGCAAAACGCATCAATGACAGCGACCCTCTACCACACAAAACAACACCTGTGAACCCAATTTGTGTTCTTTGACATTGAAAATGATATTGCATTGTGTTTGTTACTTTCGTTGCAGTAGTATGTCTTAAGTGTAATTTGGCATGCTTTTATTTTGAAGGCGAGTTCACGCTGTTGACAGGAAGTTGTTGTTGCTATGGAAACAAGAAAAGTTTCACAGCGGGCGGAACTTGTCATAAAGTCCGCGATAATAAAACCCACCCATTTAGAGGGAAGATATGATTGGTCAATTGTACTGTCATTTGACATTACTCTCTCGTTCAGTTACTATAGCAACCCTCTGTGAATCGCAGAGAGGGCCAGACGAGCTTCTTTCATGTAACCCTTCACATTCAACAGAGACTGAACAGGCAGATTCGAAGGATTTATTTCTTTGGAAATGTTATTTTAAATACAATTAAATCAAGTTTTTTTTCGGTAAAACTAATGAAAAATATAACAAAAATATATATTTTTTAAATGTTTTTAAATATTATTATTTAGAATATCTTAGGCCCTCACAGAGGGCCTAGAGGGCCCTGACGGCTCGCCACTGTCTAATCTACTTTAAAATAAATATAGGGAAGTGTATGTTCAACCGTATTTGGTTGAAAAACATCGAATTTAGTGCTTGGTCGAAACCAGTGGAGGGGAACGTGTTTGAAGCCCGCTGCACCTTTTGCAAACAAAATTAGCGTTTGTTTTGCTAATGCAGCATTAGCTCGTGCAGCGTTAGCTAGTGCAGCAGTCTACGTCAACGCTAAACGCGGAGGTGCTATGGACGCTAAATACCATAGCTAAACACCAATCATACACCAGCATGAAGGCAGCAGAGCTCTGAATATAGCTCTTGTCACTCACTCACTCACTCACTCACACACACACACACACACACACACACACACACACACACACACACACTTTTTGTCTAACACAGTTCTGTGTACTGTTATGCTGTTATGTTCAGTCATCGTTCTTATGTTGAACATGAATACATTTACTTTGTAAGTAATTATGGGACGTATTTCTTCTTTCATAGCAATTTTACTTCATACTTTCTTGCCGTGAAATAGGTCTTAAATTCTATTCAAAGTGGTCTTAAAAAGTCTTACATTTGAGTTGGTGAAACCTGCAGGAACCTGATAATGTACAGCAAACCAAAGCACAAGAGCGGCTCTCAAAGAGAAAGGACAAGAGAGAACAAGGAGATGTAATGCTACATTTATGAAATTAGACTGTTTTTTTTGTCATACATCGTCCTCGAAATCTCGATTAATTCTGTAAAGTGATTGTGTGATTAGTTCGCTGTGCCGTTGTCAGGCTGTGGTGGTATGAGGCCAGGGCAGGCTGTTGTTGATAGCCTACATGTGGTGCTTGTGAGTGGTTGTGTGTGTCTGTGCGTGTGTGAGCGCATCAGCGTGCGCTTATGTTTGGAGCGATGGGGGGGCGGCAGCTCTCCCTTGTAAAAGAGATCGTTGTTCTCAATGGGATTTTTAACCTGGATAAATAAAGGCTACAAACAAACCTTGAATCCACTCTGACCAACGCAAACAAACATTTGAGTTTAGTATAGCGCTTTTGGTTCCCTGTATATATTCATATTGGAACAATGGAATGGAACACAATTATGATGTTTTTGCCGACATATTGTTTTATCGTTTTACATTGGAGATTTGTAGAACTTTTACATTTTACTTTGCATTTTGCACATTAAATGCAGAAACATAATGCTGCATTCACTTGAGAAATAAAAATAATTGCCCTTATTGAAGAGAATACTTATGAAAGATTCTTATATAAGTCATAAAGAATAAGTAAGCTATACATTTCTATAAAACCTTCCTCACAGTTGGGAGTGTTCAGCAGCATGGGCTCTCTGCTCCCTCTCCTGGGGCCACATGAAGGTGCAGGGCTGCTCCTGCAGCTATAAGGACTGTAAGGTGTGGCCTGGAGGCAGGCGGGCCTGGGACTGGAGAGAGACCGGGACCAACGTGAGTGGAACCACAACCGCAGTGCCCACAAATACATATAGTTACATGTGACGCCGCCACAGCATGCTGAGGTTTCCACTCAGGGACGGACTACTGAACAGGCCTCCTGGGTAAATCGCCAGAACGCCGACACCTCCTCATCTCCACCACTCCCATGTTTTATTTTGTGTTGCCATAAATTAGTCTCTCTGCGTTTCTGCGCTGGGCTAATGCTAATTCTAATAATGCTAATGCGAGGATAATAAAATGGCGGCTTCACAAAACTTTTGGGGAGTTTTACGGGGCGTGGTTTGCATTCCGCCCAGCCAATCAGAAATAGGAACCTTTTTCTCCCACGAAAGTACCTGCTCTCTAGCAGGGACGGAAAAGGGGGTAAAAAGGTTCTGATGAACTAATTTGAGTTCCAGCTCTTTTTGGTGTGAACGCGACATTTCGGAACTATATCGGAACTAAAGTGGGAAAAGTACTGCGGTGTGAACGCGGCTATAGACTGTATATATGACACAACAACCCCAAATAGCCGCAGATGCTCGATATCTTCACAACACCTACATCTACACAGTCTGTATCTGTCTGGAGGAGAGGTGGTGGGCCCTTCTGTCTCTTTTAATCTACCCATGACAGTGCTCACACATTATCCCCCCCACCCCAAGCATAATCCTGGAGTGCAGCCTGCCGATCTGGAGGAGGTGCTGAAGATAGGGGTCGACCTGCTGGTGATCGGCAGAGGCAACTGTCCATCTGTTCACAGTGACTGAGGAGTCCCACTTGTCACCAGTGGTGTAACGTAACTAAGTATATTTACTCATGTACTGCACATAAGTACAATTTTGAGATACTAGCACTTTACTTGAGTATTTTGTTTGCTACTTCGTACTTTCACCCCACTGCTAATCATGAGTTAAATAATTTTCTTTTACTCAAATACATTAATTTAATGTAATACCTTTAGTTACTTTATTTGGATGAATGATGTGAAATATAATCAAGTGTTGAATCAGACTTTAGTTCCACCTGGAGTAAATCCACAAGCTACCCTGCAGTATACAAAGTCATTCAAACTAGCTGCACCTTTACCAGCTTTGAGAACACTTTCATGATCAATCATTATAAAACATATCATATATATTATTCTGAAATGGACCAATCTGTACAATCACTACTTTTACTGTCACTACTTTAACTATATTTTGATGCTAATACTTTTCTACTTTTACTTGAGTAACATTTTGAATGCAGGACTTTTACTTGTAACAGAGTATTACACTCCGCTACTTCTACTTTTACAACATCTGAGTACTTCTACTTGTACTCAAGTACGACATCTGAGTATTTCCACCTCGGGTGATCACTTTCTTAATTTATCCTCAATATCCACTTAAGAAATCCTACTTCCTGTGCCTTCCTGTAATGGATAGTGTAGTGAGGTGAATCTGTGTCGGGGCTTAACTGTCTTCTATCATATAACTGGGAGGAGATGAGTTTTTATTATATGAATGAATTTCCTGTGAAATTGAGTGAATATAGGGGAGCATGAGGAAGATGCTGGAAGAGAGCCGTGTGTTCAATCTGTGTGTGTGTTCTCTCCTCAGGTTCCCTCCTCCACGCTGGATTTTGTGAGGCAGAAAGGTGTGGAGGTCAGAGTGCTTCAGACGCAGGAGGCCGTGGCTGAATACAACAAACTGGCAGGCCAGGGCGCCAAGGTGGGGGGGGTCTTCCCCTCCACCTGTTGATGATGTCACCTTTGCCTTACTGCACCAACTGAGAGGACACAGAAGGGCCTCATGTCTCTCCTGGAGCAGAAGTTCAATGATCCCTATAAAGATGGAAGGCCACTTCTGCTCCAGGAGAGACAGGAAGTCAGCCAGCATCCACGAGAAGAGAGGAAGCCCACACTGGAGAGACAGGGGGTGTTTCTCAATCGCGAGTAAAGCTTCTCCAGAGCCACTATTTCAAGCATACTACGCCATCGAGTGCCGCCGAAGTACTGTTCCAATCTCCAGCATACTTGGAAATCTACCGAGCCCGGCGTACTTCGTGGCGAGAAATTTCGAGGCTGCACATGTGTAGACTCCGCGGTCTTAAAATCCCCACAATGCTTTGCGCACGGACCAATTTCCCCAAATCTGCAATAGTATGAAGCTGCAGCGTCGGAGGCTGCACTCTCAGGACCGCACTCCCAGGACCCTAGTTGTTTTGCAACATCGCCACCAAGCGGATTGGATGACCGCAAGAGTAGACATTGTAATGCTTGTTATTAACCATCTAAAAATGCATGAAAATCGCAAAAGTAGACATTTACATGCATGAAAATATGTTTTTATTATTATTATTATATTTATTATTGTTTATTTTATTGATTTTTTACAACAACAATTTGTTGTTAATATGTTTTTGTTTTTTATTAACAAATGTATTGTGTATGTCAGATGTAAAAAGATAGTCTTTTATATTTGTCTTATCAAATTTGACATACACGTAAATATATATATATTGTAGTAATAATGATATCATCTATTTATAATTGTAAATGTATATTGTATGTAGACATACATTTATTATATATATATTTTTATTGTATTACACGTTCGAAATAAATCAAATCAAATGTGTCTTTGAAGAGGTGAGATTACTGAAAAACAACTGTTAGTGTGTTTATGCACCAGGCTGCAAAAGATAAACATGCAATTTGACCGAGAGGCATTTCAGTGCAGAATACATTTATTGGGCACAATTTCCACACTGTGGATTCTTCAATCTGCTGTTGGTCTGCTGTTGACCACCTTCTCCTGGGAGATATCCATTCCGGCACTCTGTCGTGGCACTCTGTCGTGGCACTCTGAACACTGGCTGAAGGGTTCCCTCGAGCAAGCTTCTGGCCTCCAGAGTCCAGAAGGCAAACCTTTGGCCATGCCTTTGAAACAATAAGAACAAGATGTAATCTAAAGTATTGCATAGGGAAAGGCTAAGGCATTGATGCACAGTTGATATGCATTAATAATCTCAACAGATATTGCCATCCAGAGTCTTACAGCTCTTGTTACTGATGGTCTACTGATCTGTAGATGGTTAACCTAATATAACTAACAGATGTTCTATTGACATGCTACTGAGTTTGTTGAGAGATTGTAGATAATCTACAAGTGACCCTCAAAATAAAGTGTTACTGAAATTAAAACACACATATTGTTAAGGGCTTTCATACCCTTGTATTTCAAAACGCTCCATGATGAGAATAATAATAACTGACTAAAACACCTCATGCAATATATTGCAAAACATGTCAGAATGATGAGACTGTCTGATAAACAGTAAACAGGCAGTCAGTACAGTTAAGATTGTTTACAATGAATTCAAATAGTAATGCAATGACTATTAAAGAAGCATTTACACTGAAGACAGAACTTAGGCTACTGCTGATTTAATGTAGCGGACAGACAGATCATATTGACATGCCTTTGTCATCTTTTGAAGTTTAATTAATTAGCTGACTATAATTAATGATCAGAGTTGGGAAGTTAATTTTTTTTAAATGTAGTAGGTTACAGATGACTAATTACCCTGTTAAAAATGTAATAAGTAATGTAACTGACTATGTAACTATTTGTATTGATATTCTAATGTTAATTATGGTTACTTTATGTTTTTTGTGAGTCACTTTGGATAAAAGCCTCTGCTAAATAACATAACCATAACATTAAACAAATAAACAAAAAGGCTAACAGTTGGTTTTGCAGCGAGTCGTCATCATAGGCTAACAGATGACATTTAGCACGTGTTGCTTGTATTGCTGTCCAATTGAATACACCAGAATAGTTGTTAACTTTAAACAAACAACATGATTCACATTACTCACACTCTTACTGTAATTAGTGATTAAATCAACAATTTATGTAGGACACCTAGTTGGGCTTGCCAAAATCACGCTACAGTTTCATTAAACAAATAATCAAATATGCTAACGAAGCTAATGCTTTTGCTAATAATGCTTTTGCCGAAAGCTATAGCTAACGAATAATAGTTTTTAGTGACTTTAATACTGTTAGAAGCTATCATAAGCTAACAGATGTTTGTTTGTATTGCCTTAAGACTATCATAGTTAATGTTAGCTAATCACACTTCATTTCAAGACACCGGAATTGTTATTAATGTTAAACAAATAAAACTTTAAAAGCACTTCACATTACTCACACTCTCTGCGTTGTCGTTCATATTCAGTTCTCCTGCTCGCTAGGTGGCAGTGTCACGAAAAACTAGGGTCCTGGGAGTGCGGTCCTGAGAGTGCAGTCTCCGGCTGCTTCTCAGCAGCGCCATATAGTCACGCCCATCTACTTCCGCCCCATGGGACCTTATTTCGGAAAAATAATGTATTGAAGTCAATGGAGAGAGAAAACTTATCTTCCGATCCCGTTTGAATTGTGCCATGAATTACACATATGATGTTTGTCAATCATTTCCATGTCAAAAAAGTCACAGTTTGTCGTAAAACTGTTGAAATATAAGACTATGAAAAATACGTAACTAGAAAGACTACAAATCCCAGAGTGATGTAAGTGATGTAAGTGATGTCACAATTGTTTTCCTTCACTAACTAAGAGATAGCTAAAATCAGCTGGCTAAGATAAGATAACTTTAACAAGATGCCTGTGTGCTTAGTACCAGGTTGTTATTATACCAGCAATGGGTCTTGCTCGTTCTTTCGCTTCCCGTCTGATGAAAGGACTAGGAGTGTCTGGATCAAGCTAGCTAGTAGCTAGCACGTTAGTTAGCATTACAGCCTTGTCATTTTTATTAGCCTTAACATGAAGTAACATTAAGTAACCCAAAATGTTAAACAGTAAGAGTAGTAGTCATATTTCGTGAACCCTTTGAAGAGTACTGTCACCGGTGTGATCATTCTATAATACACAATTTAAGCCCGGGGGAGAAATGCTAACGCTAACGCTAGCGATCTTCTCTACTTCATGCTATCTGCACAAATGGTTGACATTAAACATTAAAACGACCAGGCAGTTCAGAGAGAATCAAAGGAAGGCAGGCAGGCAGCTTTGCATGACTTTCTTCAGGACGTGTTTCATTGTGGTGATAGTGAGGGTAGTCAATCGTTTTGTTGACAAGACAAGCCATCTTGGTGACGTGTGTTGTTCTGTGAGACCAGAGATGTAGTTCATTGAGCGTTTCACACAAACAAATGTGTTACTTCACAGTTTTACGACACATTTTTTTTTTTTTGACTTGCAAAATTATCTTTTGACAAACATCATATGTGTAATTCGTGGCACAATTCAAACGGGATTGAAAGATAATCTTTCTCTCTTCATTGACTTCAATACATAATTTTTCCGAAATAAGGTCCCATGGAGGTCCACCGGAAGGGGAGGGACTTCGCCACTCTATAGATAGAAGAGTTACGACATCTCCGTTCACTCCAATGGACCAGTTTTTTTACAGCAATGGCGGATCGTGGAGCCGTCAATAGTTCCCCGGAAGTTAGCTTGCCGCTGACTTCCGGGGAACTATTGCGGCCAGCAGCACAGTAGAGTTGCAGCATAATAGACCGTTCGTGATGGACTTTTAAAGGTAAGAAGACGTTTAAAGACTTATATTGCGGATATTATCGGCACATCTGAGTCAAATGAACATGTGTATTAAAGGATGTTAGTGGATTATCCCTAAATCAGTAGATGTAGGGAACGTGTACAGATAACAGATTAGGCTAGGATACCGGATAAAGTTAGCAACACACGTTAACCATGAACAGCCTATTAATCCGTTCTCCTAATGTTATTTCATCCAACGTTGTGGAATTAGAGAAAAAGGGCTTCTTAACGTGCTGTTATCCGGGGTGGAGGGAGTTAAATATTAGTTAAATATAACATTGGGGCGTGTGATTGTAGTGGGTGGAGGTGGTGAAATGAGGATATCCATTTTGGAGTTCAAGCTAGTATAATATAGTTAACGTTACACAATAAGGAAGAGAGCTATTTTTGTGATACATCGCCATTGATATGAATTTAGAGTGCATATTTGAGACTTCCAAACAGTAAACAAAAACGTAACTTATGGGTGAGTGTTTTTAGCAGAGCCATATTATGTCCTTGTGATTCTGTTTCTTTCTTTGTTTAGCCTTTATTTAACCAGGTAAAAAAATCCCATTGAGATCAACGATGTATTTTTCAAGGGAGACCTGCGGTACATTGGTTACACATAAAAACAACAGAAAACAAAAAGGACATCACAACATAATTACAGGGGTATACATTAGCAACCTATTCACATTGAAAGGTATCCAATAACATTTCATCCAGCCGTGCTTTAAAATGATGCAAGGGAATCAAAATGCTCAGTTTCAATGTGTTTTGCATAGTGTTCCAAGCTAGAGGAGCAGCGCACATAAAAGCTTTAGTACCTCAAACAGTCCTAGCACTGTTGATTATTACCTGTCTGTATTATGTTGCAGCTCAGCTGATTTTGGATTGATGGCAAAGGGAGAGGGACTTAAGTGAGAGTGAAAAAACAAGGTAAGTTTAAAATAGGTCAGCAATGTCCCATCCTATAGGTTGCTATATAGATGTATCTAACCCTTTCTCCTGTCTTTGCCTCCCTCTTTCAGCACAAGAACCCCAGGGGGATTCAATGGAGCCTGAAGACCTGCAATGAGACCCTCACCCTGAGCCTGAGTCTCAACTCCCAGAGTTTTGCAAGCCTCTCCCTGTTCCTTATTTTTATTAAACAGACATTAAGCTTCCCAATGGTGTGGTCTTCGTTTTGTGAAAAATATGATTACCATTTTGTTGCGGTTGTCTGTTTTGATTGTTAAATTGCTCCTGCTGACTTGAGCTAGCAATTTTTCCCTCCTCTCTGTGTCAGTGGGGAAGCCGTACATTCTGATTCTTACTCCTTTCTCTGAGCGATTGGAGCATCCCCAGGCAGCACAGC